>ML816563.1:122783-140129 GCA_009831015.1 Picea engelmannii
TGGATGGTGAGGGGGGGTCTGGAAAGTTTTATGTCCATTTGATTTGGTTTAATATGAATGGATGGGATGTGATATATGAGTGATGTGCGTTGAGGTAGGGGGTGGGGTAGACTTAGGATAGTTTACTTTTATGTTTTTGTTTTTTGATATTATTTTAATATAATTTGTATTATATTTAATATGTTTTTGTTTGTTTTTTACGTTTTGTTTTTTATGTTTTTATTTTGTATTATATTGTTTTATATATTATATTTTATATTTTATGTTATGTGTTACGTTTTTTTTTTTGTGTTTTTTTTAATTTTGTTTTATTATATGTGTTTATTATACTTTGTATTATATTTAATTATTATATTTTGTTTTTTGTTTTTTAATTTGTTTTATATTTTTATATTGTTTTTTAATTAATTTAAATTAATTAAATTCTAACCTAACTACTAACTTAGATTTTTAACTTAATTAATAATTAATTAATTAATAATTAATTAATTATTAACTAGTTATCTATTAATTAGTTTAATCCTATCCTAACTATATTAACATTATTTATTTAATCTAATTAACTTTATTGTTATTTTTGTTCATCCTAAGTCTGATTATTCATGGATGGGTGATGGGCGAGAGGTAGTCAATGGGGCAACAGGACAAAGGAGTGAGGGCGCAGCGTGGATGAACGATGCAGCAGGGTGATGGGGGATCAAGCGAAAAGAATGGAGGGAAGAAAACGGGATCAACCGAGCCAGACTTCATCATCACGAGAGAAACACCAAATCAACAGTCGAAGAATCGAGTTGCTTATAATTATAGGACCCCAACAAGTTCATCGAAAGAAACATTTTCTTATAATTATTTTACTTCTTTGGGATTTAAGTCACAACATCATTAGTTTCACTCTCATTCACCTATGTGTAAAGAAAAGCCACTAAAATCAACGCTAATTAAAAATCGTTCTAGAATTTTTTTATTTTTGAAGATATTTACACCAACAATAGACTAGGACTAGCGCTTTGGAATAGTTTAAATGTGTTGAACTTGCACAGAATAGATCTAGCTAAAAAATAATACACACATTTGTAGATAGAATTGGAGAAAGAAGAAGAAGGAGAGAAAGAATGAAAGAATTCTCATTAACTGTTGTGAATAATGAATAATTTACACATTATATACTCTATATAACTCAATGAGTGTGCACTGGAGGAGAACCAATGCAGCACAGTGGTGGTCTAGAGTGATCTGGACACACACCAGCAGTTACGGGAGTGAACTTCCACCTAGTCTAGTCTCTTAGGCAATTACAGGAGTGAACTGCCACCTAGTTGAGTTAACTAGTCAACTAGTCTTTAGTTAACTGACTGAACAGAGAGTAGTGAGGAGTTAAATCAGGGAATCAAGGGTAATGCTCCATTTTGGTGATGATCCCAAGGAAAGTGTGCATTTTCTGGTGATGATCTCAATGTTGCATGGTGACAAAACCAATGCAGCATCTAAACTCAACTCAACTAGTCAAACTGAAGTGTCAACTGAAAGAAAATATTCTCCAGGTGGAATATTCTCCCCTAAAATATAGGAGACTAGATAATGACTAATTATGACTAATAAACAAGGAAAAACCTTAGGAAAAATAAATCCTAGGTGTGTGTGAAGGAACTCCAACACCCCCCCTGAACATCACTATGGTGAAAATAAAGAATGGGTCCCGACAATGAGGCCATGTTAGGTACCCAAATACAAAAGATACACTGAAATAAAGTGAGGAAAGAGGGAAAAACTCATGGGAAAAACCCCCCTCAAGGTACAATGTATGTAAAAAGAAGAACTACAGTTGCTAGGCAATTGTGTCCTTCACTCCAAGATGACTTCGAAAAGAATGAAACTTATGCTCAGTGAAGGCCTTGGTGAAGATGTATGTCGTCTGTTCTGATGAAGGAATAAAATGTAAGTTGATGATCCCCTCGTGTACTAAGTATCGTATGTAGTGCATGTGGATCTTGATGTGCTTCGTCCACTTCCTCTGAACTGAATCTCTGCAGAACTTCAGACTGCTCTGGCTGTCACACCATATGACGATCGACCAATGAAACCGAATGCCCAACTCAGTGAGAAAATGTTGTAGCCACATAGCCTAGATCGTTATGTTAACTACCCCTTTGTACTCTTCCTCGACTGAAGATAGAGAAATGGTGGCTTGCTTCTTACTCAACCAACAGATAGTCCTAGAACCAATACTGAGTGAGTAACCAAATGTGGAGTTGTGATCAGTGTTATCGCCAGCCCATTCAGAATTAGTAAACCCAATGTAATCTAATGTAGAGTATGTTGCATAATGAATCCCAAAGGTGATGGTGCCTTGTACGTATAGAAGGATACGCTTTGCAGCCTTCTAATGTAGCTCATGGGGCTCCTACATGAACCTGGAAACTGTGCCAACTACATAGGAGAGGTCTCGTCTGGAGTATGTGAGATAAAACAAGCTCCCTACTAGTTTTCTATACAATGTGCCATCAACTAGTGGAGTCTCCCCGCCATCCTTAAGTTTGACTCCTGATAGGAAAGGAGTCGACGCAAACTTGCAGTCTGTCATGTGAAATATCTCAAGGATATCTCATGCATACTTGGCCTGAGACAGTTTAATGCTTGATGCATGCTGACTGATCTCGAGTGAAGTGTAGCGGGCCCATGTCCTTCATCAAAAACTTGTCATGTAGAATCCTCTTGACTGTAGAAATCGTTGAAGTCGAGCAATCGGTGATCAACAAATCATCAACATACAGAACTAAAAGTAGAAGTGAATAAACCATCCTAAGCATGTACACATTTGGGTCTGATTTACAATGTACAAATTTCTATGACAACAAGTAGGAGTCCATCTTGGCATACCATGCCCTCAGAGCCTGCTTGAGGCCATAAAGGGACTTCTTCAGTCAACAGACCAAAGATGAGTCCTGCATAAATCCCTGGGGATGCCCCATGCAGATCTCCTCAGAGAGATCATCATGAAGAAATGTGTTTTTCACGTCAATCTGATGTAATTCCCATCCCTTGGCTTCCACAATGGCTTGTGCCAATCGTATGGAATCCATATTCTCTACTAGAGCGAAGGTCTCATCATAGTCAATACCATGAACCTGCTAAAAGCCTTTGGCAAAAAGCCTGGATTTGTATCTGCTAATCTATCCATCTGTTGCACTCTTGGTCCTGTAGATCCATATACATCTGACAAGTTTCCTCCCAGAAGGAAGGAGAACCAGATCCCAAGTCTGGTTCTCAAGGAGGGAGTTGTACTCCTCCTGCATGGAGGATTCCCAAAAGGGATTTCCAAAAGCCTCGCCATAATATTGTGGATCTGAATACTGAACCAAGAAAAGATGCCTAGAGGGAAATGGTTCAGTGGCAGTGAGTGCAACAAGAGGTTCCTTGAAATCAGATCGAGTTCTCCTAGTATCGATTGAATCACCAACGAGATCCCCTGCATCCTGAAGAGTAGTTTATGCCCACTTGGGCCTCTGCTCTGGCTCTGCAACTGCATCTGGATGCTCTGACTCTGCATCTGACTGTACTAACTCTGAATCTGAATCATCTGAGTCCTATGAATCAGAACTCTCATCTGAAGAAGAGTCTGCATGTGCATGATCATCATCTTGGACATGTGCAAGAATGAAGGTGTCTGCATGCGGCTACTGAGGTGCACGCAAAACACTTTCCTTAAATTGGACACTTCGCTCAATGATGAGCCATTCTGAGGAAAGATGAATAATCCTATATCCCTTCACACCGTCAGGGTATCCAACAAAAATACACTCAGTGCTTTGTGGATCAAGTGCCTTCCTCTTTTCAGAGGGAATCTGGGCCCATGCACGTGAACCGAAAATGCGAAAGTGGGTCACTTCTGGTTTGAGGCCGCTCCAAGCCTCATAAGGGGTCTTATCCTTGACAGATCTATGGGGATATTTGTTTTGTATGTATGCTACACAATTAAGTGCTTCAACACATAGTCTCTATGGTAGTGACTTTGCATGCAGCATGCAAGATGCCATATCCTTTAGAGATCTGTTTTTCCGCTCAGCAACTCTGTTTTTCTATGGAGTATAAGGAATTATATGCTGCAACCGAATCCCTACCTCATGGAAAATATTATGGATCTCATGATTTACATACTCTCCCCCGTTATCAGTTCAGAGAACTTTGATCTTCTTTCTAGACTGTCTCCACCAACGATTTGAAATCTTTGAGGTGTTGAAAGACCTCGAATTTTTGCCTGAGAAAGTAGATCCATGTAAAACATGAGAAATCATAAACAAAAATGAGAACAAGCCTCGCTTTGCTGATGGATGTATGCGGAAAAGGACCCATAAGGTCATTGTGGATCAGATATAAAGGTGTGGAAGCTCGCTGAGACTTTCCTTTGTCGAATTTCCCTTGAGGGTGTTTTTCGAGGACACATCCCTCACATACTCCCTTGGAGAAATGGATGTCTGGTAGACCATCAACCAATATTTCCTTGCTAATCTATTGCATGTATCTGAAATTAAAATGTCCAAACCTTTCACGCCATATCCTACTACTTTCATTAGCATGAGTAAGCAGTAAAGCATAATCAGGTTCAATGAATTTAGAAAATGTATACAATCTAGATTGATGATTTACCTCACCGGTAGCAACCCTGGAGTTGGTTTTCATGTCGTAGATGTCCACAAAATTTGGTGTGAATATGACTTTCTTTCTGGTGTCATAATTCTTCATCTGATACACAGAGAGAATGTTGACAGAAATTTTGGGAATGTGCAACACATTCTTGAAGCTTCCGTTGGTGAGTTCAATCCTTCCTTTGTCAATGACTTCGACATAAGAGTTGCCCCCCATCAGAATAGGAGGACATTTGCATGCATCCAAAGAAGAATATACTTATTTTGATGCAACCATATGATGTGATTATCCTGAATCAACGATCCAAGCATCGAGAGAGGAGTTGATGGCAATCAAGGCATGGCTAGAATTGCCTTTCTTGGGATTCAGATCTTCTGGCTTCTTCTTCTTGGCACCCTCGAGGATGCGATCTACAAGGTTGTTTTTCTGAAGTATTTGAGACATTAGATCTATTTTATTTTTCATGCATGTGGATTCTAGATGGAATCATTTGTGACAATACGAGCATTTCTCCCCTTTTCTTCCCTTTTCCCATTTGGATCCAGAGTCATCGGTGAAGGGTTTTGTGTACCCTTCCTTCTTCGGATGTGCATGAGCTTTCTGTTTATCTTTATCTTTAGATTTATTATATTTGTGTCTGACATCATGCACAGTGAGTGCATGCGCCATTGGGCCTTTGATTGTGCCCATGTTGATGAGCTTGGTTTTCTCTTGTGTCAAGGATTCGATAAAGTCCTCAAGAGAAGGCATCTTCCAGGTGACTCTGGAGGCAAATCTGACAGAATGGAATGTGGATATGAATACAAAGAATTTAGGACCAAGCTTGGATAGAATGGTGAGAACCATTTGTTTCTCCTCCTTTGATTTATCAACCCTGCAAGCTTTGAGTTGTGACAGTAAATCCTTGAAATTTGTAAAGAAATCTTGGATATTGTCGAAGCTTTTTGGATCCAATGTGAGCAGCTCCACCTCTATCATGTGTCCCCTCATCTCATCTTGTTTTCCAAATATCCCTTCCAAGGTGGTCCAGGCTTCATTGGGAATCTTATAGGAAGATATGTGAAAAATGAGATTGGGAGAAATAAGACTTCAAATTGTTCTAAGTGCCTCATCCATGCGATTTAAGTACTTGTATTTTTCTATGTCTAATGTCAGTTTTGTATATGTATTCAAGGTTAACCTGTACAACCCTCTGGTTCAGAGATGTATGGCTATTTTCTCCTTCCATGCAAAATAGTTGTAAGGTGTAAGAATGAATTCTTTTTGGAAATCCATCTTTCCGGTGTCTTCAATCTTTTTGGAAATGAAAGTTTGATCTCTTATTTATACAATACAAAAGACCTGTATTTACATTTTAGGTCAAAAAAAAGATGACATGGCCAGTTTACATGAAAAATCCAATTTTACATAAAATTGAAAAATAAAACCCTAAATTCATCTTTTTAGGGTGACGTCATACCCCTCCTAGGGTGATGTTTCCATCCCTCTTGGAATTCTAGGCCTCCAAAGTGAAACATTGGGGCTAAAAAACCCTCAAGAACTACCACACATGCTAACCAATGTCGTCCTCATGCTGAATACCCCAACTGGATGACATCAAGGCTCTGAATGATGACGTTAGGGGCCTTCAAGGGCCAATGTAATGGTGAGAGGGAAAGAACCCCCTGGATCCAGGCCTGCCAAAGTGCCTCTGGTGGAATGTCCTCCCTTTTCTCTAGTGCAAACCTCTGATATCTCTTTGCCCCTAGTTGGGGTCTCAACATCCATCTAGTGGGATTTTATCCCTATGGAGCTTTGAGCTAATAATTTCCCCATATCTACTTGAACATTGAGCATGGTCCTGCAACAACAACAAGTACATCCTCCATGGGCCCATAAGTCATAGGGATCATAGGAATGTCAATCACATCTAATAATCAAGTTACCCAAACATGTGCATAAAACCCCCCTTTTCCCAGACAAGTGCTCAAAGACGTTATGCTATTCTACAAGCCAGGTTTGGAGATGGTTTCAGGACGTCCTATTGAGATAATTCTCCTTAGGTGTGGGGTGTTTCCAGGTTAAGACCAATCTAGGTCATGTAAATGCATGAGATGGTGTGGGGGATGTTTGGGCAAGAGGTGCAGTGATAACAAAGAAATGTAGGTATTACCTGTGGGTGCCTCTGTAGAGAGTGAGTTGCACCTTGTCATGGATGCAATTGTTTCCTAGACCATTCAATGCCTTTTTACTCTTTGTCTTATTTCTTTTTCTTTCAAAAGAATAGTTGGGGGAAACTGACCTAGCGTGGTGACTAGTGGTGACAGTCTTACTCACAAGCATTTCACGAAGATGAGAAGGTTGGCTCGTGATGAGACCCCCTTTCTCTTGGCTATGCCACCAAGATCCACTACCCTGGAATGGTGACCAGATGAATAGTAGTGCCATACCGCTACATGCCCATGGACCTAATAGGCTGGCTCATGATGAGACCCCTTATCCACCAACTAGGTCTTGAGTTTTATTCTATTTTATGGGTCCCCCCTTTTTCTTGTTGAGAAGCCTTTTATTTATTTCTCGTGGATCCCTAGGTGAAGCATATCAAGGTTTGATCTTGGCTTTTAAATTTTTACAACCACTTTTACCCTCTGGGCCTTTAGCCCCTTCTTCCCACAAGGCAAGGTACAACCCTTACTATCTTGGCAAACCCAATGCCCGAACCATCGTAGGGGATAGATGAGAGGGAAAATGATGAAAAGTGATAAGTATGGAAGGAATGGACGATGAAATTTCATAGACCCACCTAGTGGAAACTCATTCCTAAGGGAACCAACTTTCTAGGGCACTTTGTCATCCCCCTCGGTATGGATAAGTTAAAAGGCATAATGTCCAAGAAAATTTCATGAAGCAAAAGAGAATTAAATGCACATATTAAAATGCTTTGAGAATCAGAGTGACACATACCATGATACCCAGACTCATTACCTCATGGAGCAAGACCCACTACTACTTCAGAACCAGGTCGATGGGATGGATGTTGTTGTTGCTGACAAAATGGAGGAACTGAAGAAAAAGGATGGGCCCTCCAGGGACAAGATCAAGTCAATATGGCTCTCAGTACTCCATCTATATGACATGTGGGCCTCTAGACATAATCTACTTAGTTATCCCTAGGATAGGGGATAACATATGGCTCCAACTCGGGAACATGTGCTCACCGTAGAGCGCATGAGAACCTTGTTGATGCTTAAAAACGCAATGATGAATGCTATGCTCACAAATGATTGCCAAGATTTATTATTTATCTATATTAATAATATACTAGTAGGTGGGACCCCCTTTTATACTCATTGGAATAGGGTGGATAAGCAGCGCTTATATTTTTCCTATCTATGTGATGGTAGCAACACAGTTCTCTATAGTTCATTTTGCTTCAGGCCATGGTTTAAAATTTTATGGTAATATGTGTTGGTTGGATGATTAAAACATGGAGCTGAGTGGTTTGGATGATCTCTTATGAAAGATGATAATGTTTCCCTTTTCAATAAAAGAATTATACTCCAAGCTCCAATCTTGTGTATTGTTCATGACAAAGTTTGGGTGCTCTTGACCCTTGCTACTATGGTTATGCGCATTGTTTGAGTTTCATAGTGGGTTGTGTCCCTAGCACATTGTTTTTTGAAGGAATTTAATATTGGCAAGGGGTGGCGCACTTTGCAAAAGTGATATGGCAATTTGGGTTTTTGGTTGATTAATGGTGTAGTGCTATGGTGAGTTGGATAGTGGGATTGGATCATACTAGGAATTGAATGAAGATCTGAGTGGAGAAGTGACGTGCAGTAAATGCACGTCACTCAAAATCCCCTCGAGCCCGTCACCCTAGTCATTCTTTTTTTTTTCTTTGGTAGTTTTTGTTGCTCCGCCTTTCTTGGTCGTGGAGGAAGTATACAGTCTTTTTTCTTCTCATCGTGCAGACTTTTACAGGTATGGGTTTTCTTAATATTCCATCCATGAGAGTTGTTCTACCTCTGAATCAAATTTTGGCTCTGGTTGCTCGTGATCTACGTGATTCTCAAGTTGTTATGATATTTTGGAACTGTGTGTTATGGTTGCATTTTTTGTTTTCTGTGGTGGTCATTCTGAGACTGTTGAATCTTAAAAGATTGGTCACATTGTATTTGTTGTGGGTAATCGTTCACGGGGAATTTTTAATTAAAGGTTGCAATGAAGCCTGCTTTTCCATGGTTTCGTTTAGCCCCTCTGTTGAAATTGGTTATCATAGTCTACCTAAACTCTGGGATTGGCGAATACCCCACCTTTATCTTGACATTACTAGTCTCTATGACTAAGTAATCCCACACCATGTTCGACTCTGTGGATTTTTATGTGAACTATGATGGAAGATTGGATCATTTCGTGCATTGTCTTGGAAAAACCCTAAGTTGTTAGCTTGCTTTCTATCACCGCACTGTCATCATTTCCTAGTAAATGGTATACAGTACAAAGGAATTGATACCATGAAGTTGATGAGAGCATTATTCGTGATTTTTGGTTGGGCGTGGGTTTATATTTGGTCGCTTGTTATGCAGTGTTGTTAAAAGGGGTTAGCTTCAATTGTTTTTCTTTTAGCATTTGCAATGTGTTCTTGGGGACCCATACATCCAAGGGAAATGTTGCATGTTTTTGTTCCTGTGGTAAATTATGATAGGGCACCTGCGAAATGAGTTGTCTGTGCCATTCATCTGCCAAACTCTTTGGTCGAACCGCATGTTCTTACCTTCCACTTGTTTTCTTAAGCCCTGAATATTACTTTGAGATCGTATTTACTCAAGTTTGAAGTTGATGGGAGCACGGTGCATGCCCAATTACTTGGGAATGATTTTGTTTGGTCTCTTGTTTGGTAATTCTGGAATATATCCATACTCACCCATTCATTTTAAGCTTGTGTTCAAAATATTGAATGTTTTTGGGTTCAATCATGATGTTGATTGTATAAAAGGGACACTTGTGTTCAAAATGTTGGAGTCCCGAATAAGAGTGATAACATCCAAATTAATTGCATTTGAACAATGTTTAAATGAATAATGGATATGAGTTTTTGTAAACATTGTGTGTGTCCCTGTTGGTTTTAAAGATTAAGTATTGGAGTTAATGTTATGGTTGTGGCTCAAACGTTATTTTTGTTTCATATAGTGATTACGATGTTATTCATTATGATTGTCATATTATGATAATGTGGATACAATAGTTACTGTAATTAAATATTTATGGGCATACAAATTATTGTATAAATAATTCAAAAGCCAGCAAGAAAAATTGTCAAAGAAAGTACCAGTTTGAATTATTGTTTTGGAAAAGGAACATTGTTAAACTTTGAAGGTCTGGACAGAGATATGTTTTGATTGTGTTTAAGATAACATGTTTTGATTTGTTTCACTTGAAAAGTATCCATATTGTTTCCCTATCATTCTACCATTTTTGGCTAATTACATTCCCCTCACAATCATGATTTAAATTATTGCATTCTTGTTCTGTAATATAAATTTAAAAAGAATYARTCTGTGTAGAAGTGACAAAAAGGATAACATAGCAAGGGTTGGTGACTGATATTTCGATATTTTATTACATAGTTAAATTTATATTACAGAACAAGAATGCAATAATTTAAATCATGATTGTGAGGGTTGGTGACTGATATTTCGATATTTTATTACATAGTTAAATTGTTTGATTAATAGMTGAAAARTATTCATATATGCATTCCCTATCATTCTATCATTTTTCTCTAACTACACTCCCTCCATATTTCCCACRAACCTTATCACCCCCTGTTCACATGGAAATTAATGAATGGTTTGTTATGGATGGATTTGCATGCATCTCGTTTCAATTTTTGAGCCAAATTTTGATTCGTGTAAGCAGAGTGTCATGTATGGTTTATTAAGAGATTCATTACTGAAGAACTGTTGCTACAGGATGAGATTTTTCAGTAGAGGAAACAATGACCAAAATAACAGAGGCAGGGGAAATTGGAATCGAGGCCATAGGAGGCCTATATTTTCTATCAATTTTGAGTTGATCCTCAAGAATTGAACTAGTTGTTCCAAGATGGCTTCTTTAATTGGTTTGGCCATGGAATAATGCACCCTCGACTAGAAAGACCCAATTTTCATCCTCCACAGAACATCCCTGGCAGACTCAAATTGGCAGCAGTTTGTGGCAAGTTGATCTAGATTATTAATTTCAGTTTTATTTTATTGTCAGAGTCTTTTGTATGGTGTTCATCGAAGATCTCTAAATTAGAATTTGGTCCATTCCCTCGCAGGGTTTTTGTAAAGAGAAAACATTTTTGATATCTCAGAGTGAAATAAAATCATATTGTTGTTGTGTCTCATATATATGTATTTTTTACTTGGTTACATTTCACTTTTTGATCTCCATGTTTACTTAATCGCAAATCTGTGTATATTCCAGAAGTTGTTTTATTTTATTTTTATGCAACATATTTAAAAAATAAATCAGCCTTAGTCCTTGTAATTAATACTTGTTGATTGAGAGAATATTTTGAGGCTATAAACCCCAAGTGACATTCCCAACTATCTTTTCCTAGCCATGAAAGATCTGGGAAATGATTGACTAAGTTAATTCATACCTTTTCCTCAACATTTATTTGGCAACCATATTGGGGAGATATTCCATATCTCTCTAGTTGATTGTATTCATAATTATCACTGAATATCTCTGTTTTTTTTCATTCTTTGACTATTTTCTTTTCCTCGTGAAAGTACCTACTACAAGGCATCCCAATATAGAGCATGGTCTTAAAGACCAAACCATCATTGCCTTAACTTTAGTTGATACCATCTTAGAAACTGTTAATACATGGGTTGAGCTTGAACGCTCGTGGGAGGTAATTGAACAAGACATAAGTATTCGTGAACATTGGGAGGCCAAACAAACACAGCCTAGGAATCACTTGTAGCCCTCTTTTTCCTAAAGTTTTGGTTTTGTTTTCATGTCCTCAAATCCTCACATCTCTAGGAGAAGAAGAGGATTATCTCCTAAAACTACTATGATCGTTGAAATAGGAAGAAGGAAAGTTATTATGTCAACCCAACAAGATAATTTAAGGAGAATTTTGTCTGATTCGGCTAGTTCACCTTTATCACCCACACGCATCATCTACAACATGGCATGTGCAGGTGGCTCTGGTGGTACTGGAGGTGCCTCATCGTCCCAACCTTCAACCTCGTCAATAATTGGTAGTTTGTATAGCCATCAGGTTCCTGTCCAATCTACTACCAACCCTGCCAAGATTATCAAGAAATATGGGCTTTTCCAATTCGAGGAAGATGATACTACCACCCCATGGGACGTATCCTCTCCTTTGAACCTAGCGCCTGCTACTCGTCCTTTACCAAAATTTAAAGAGTATCTACCTAGGTTTTCCATAAATAATACCATCACTACAAATGAGCACTTGGTAGCATTCTCTAATGCATGTCACAATATAGGAGCTAATGATAATGATACTTGCATGCACCTATTTTTCGACTCTCTCAAAGGGAAAGCAGTGGAAGATTTTTTTGATCTCCCTCCCAAAAAAAATTCCACTTGGGAATATTTAGTTTATTGTTTTCAGTCCACTTATGGGAAGTCTAAGAGCCCATCCAAACAATTGTGGGAATATAATAACATTGCATACAAGGATGGTGAGACTATTAAGTCTTTCAACCTTCATTTCACCAAGTTGTATAATCAAATTCCTGAACTTATTCACCCCCAGAACATAGGTGATTTTATGCATTACTATAATTCTGTAGCTTCCCCCTATCGGCACAGGCTTGAAGAAAAGTGTAGTGTCCCCAAGGCCGAGCCCCGTTACATATCATGATATATGCAAAGAATTGTAAATGTGTTCTATAGGCTGGTGAGCCAAGTTTCGTATAAGCTGGAAGGCTTATGTGTTTGTTAGGCTAGGAAGCCTAAGTGTTTGAAGGCCAGGAGCCTGTTGTTGTACTTGTATGTATGCAGAATAATCAATAAAATATAAACACCGCCAGGTGTAGACCAACCACGATGAATGAGTGAAGGGGGACTGAGCGTCCATAGAGTGGGCAAGGAACTAGGGGCTGGAAGGTGGGAAAGGGGCTGAGAGATGAGCCTAGGGGCTAAGCCTAGGGGCTTAAACCTGGAAATAATATTTTATTATTGTTTCAAAAATATATGTGCATCATATGGTTTTATCCTAAGTCCTTTTGGAAGGACATGTGATTTCCCAAGTGGTGGGAGGAAGGCGTACAGATGGAACGCACACAGTTCCCAGGGTGACAAGTGTCAACCCTAGTGCATGCAAATAAAACAGACGAAGTAAGCCGTGAGGGGGGGTTCTCATCCATTCGATCCGTCTGTCCTGAGGGTGATCAGGGGAAGCCAGTCTGCAAGAGACCCTGGTGTAATTCTGATACAGATAAGAAAGACTGTGTTTGTTCTGAGGAATCTGTGTACATCTCTGTCCAGAGCCATGGAGTCTGTGTCTATCTCTGAGAAAACCCGTGTGCGCATTCCCTGAACGGGAAGCCTGTGCTGAATTCGAGTGGAAGAATCTTTTTTATTCGGGGAAGCTGAGCTAGCATGTGCATGGAGTCCCTGTTCTGAAATCACGACCATGAGACCATCCTGTGACTACTGAACCGGTTTGGGAAGCCTTTGTTTGTTTTCCCTGTGGATTGTTGTGGCCATTTAGTACTGGACTGCATGAGGCTTGTTGGCCTGTGAGCGAATCCTCCAGGTGAGAGAGTGCGTAGAGGAAGGAGAGAGCTCCTGGAAGGAATCCTGTAGCTGCCATAGAGCTCAGAGACTTCTGGTCTGGTATGTTACTGTAACCAAGTCAAGGGAGACTGGCAGCCGAAGGACTGTCTAGGTGACAGAGAAGGTGCACTCTCCTAGGGTGGAACAGGCATGTGGGGAAGGAGGGTCTGTGGGCAGTGAGCGTGGGAGATTCCTGGGAGTGAATTCTTCCTTGTGGTTATGTGTGATGTCTTCCCTGTAACCTCAGCCTAGCCTAGGATTCCTTGCCTTGGGGTGGAGCTCGGTCCCAGCTCGGAGGTGACCCACTGTTGAGCTGATGAATAGTGTAGTGTAAGGCTGGGAGGTTCGTGGAAGGCTTGCACTTGGTTGGTGATTTCTACAGTTGTTAAAAGATAAGTATTTGAATTATGTTATTATCACATTTCCACATGACTGTGCTGTATATATTATCATGTTTTCCGCTGTGTAAATGAATTACTGTTGAATGTTATGGCTTGTTTAATTATAACAATAACTATATGTTTATTTTGAGAATTAAAATGTATCTCTTTGTTGTTACGCATGTGATTATACAATTCTGTATTTTTTCTGTAAAAGTCCATGTACAGTTTGTTACATAGTGCGTTATAAGCTCTCGGTCTAGCAAAAGGTACACTACAAAGTGGTATCAAAGCGAAGGTTTCGACACTGAGCCTAGATGGGCCAGTGGAGCAGTCTTTAGACCGAGAATGTAAGGGGAAATTGGGTCTGGAAGGCCAATTTCGGACCCTGGTTTGCTCTGAAGCGTCAAGGAGATACTTGACGAGTTTGTATTAAGCTCAGGAGGTATAGCGGTGCTATGAAACCGTAGCTGGGGTGGTCTATGGCCATGGGGAGACAAGTCTTTACACCAATAGTGTTAGAACCTTAGGATCTATTCGGGAGGGAAGGTGATCCCTCGTGACCGTCGGATCTGGAAAAATGTGCGTAAGGATTAAAATTCCTTTGGAAATGGCACAGGAGTGTGGAAATTGCACTACACGAAATCCCGATTTGGTTAGGAATGGTCTGAGTCGTCATATCTCAGTCGGAAAACCCGATAGCCGTTGGATCTGTCGGGAGATGCCCGAAGGTTAAACCTTAGTATTTAGGGGCGAAATCTTTGAATTAGCGAGAGAGGTGGGACCTGATGACGTCGTTGAAAGTGATGTGGACCCTCATGAACGTACCACCTACCACGGTGGTGAAGGGCGACAGCTGTGCTGTGGGCCCAGAGGATAAAGTAATTCACGATTTCATGGATTCGCGAGATAAGTGCATGGGAGCTTGACATTGAAACTCGTGAAGTCGCGAAGTAGCAAGAAGTGAGAAGGAAAATAACCGTTGGATCTGCACGTGGGATCGTGTATCGGAGCCTCACGAGAAAAGGCTCGATAATTTGGCCACGGGGGTCGCGAGATTGCGAGAAGCGATACCCCGACAGTTGGAGGAAAGTGTGGGTCATAGCGAGGCTGGTGAGTGGAATACAGGTGGCACGAAGCCTCGGGATCTCACCGTGAGAAGTCCCGAAGTATTGGCGTTAGGATTCGCGAGTCGCGAAGTGTCGAGAGACGAGGTTTGTGTGGTCGCGTGGCAGAGCATAATGTGAGACCCGTGTGATCGACAGGTGGACACACATTTCCTAGAGATAGGAGTCGACACTCCGTTGAATTCTCACATCTCAGGGGTTCGCGGAATAGGAGGGTGAAATCTCGACGGTTCAACCGGCGAGGTTGCGAGGTTTCGAGTAGCGGAAGCCCGTCGAGGGAGGAGTCAGCTTAGCATTGACCTATCGCGTCTCAGAAGATTGCAACGGGAGGCACAATAGTTTGACTCACACACCCATGAAGGTGAGAGTTGCGAGAGGTGCTGACATTTAAGCCTAGCCTACGGTTACATGTGGAGAGGCCACTAACAAAGAAAAGAGCCATACCCTTGTCGCATCTCGGGTATCGGCGTTTAGAGGAATGAGTCGAGGGTCCTCGACTCACGAACTTGCAAGATTGTGAGTTGTAAAGGGTGACTCTGGTTACAAATATCTAACTGTCGGATCTTCGTGGACCGAGATTCCGAAGTTCTGAAGTCCCAGAAATTGCAGAGTCGAGCAAAGCTCAGAAAATTCGTGAAATTGAAAACATTTTCATAAATGGGATTGTTTATGAATGATGAATGATTGTCAAGAAAATGAAGGCTTGACGAATTCTAGTTGTCTGCGCGTTATATTGCAGAAGACTAACAAGTGCCATAACTGTTTGGAAAATTGCCTCAAATGCAAAGAAATGGAAGAAATACATAATACTTCCAGTTCAAGAAACTTGTTTAAAATGAAATGTCTTTTATTTTTGTTCGAATTAGCTTGTAAATATGGTGGATTGTTCGCGAAGGTTTAATGGCCTGACAAATTTCAAATATAATTGCACAGAGTGCGTGTGCAGATTTCAACGAAGGCCATAAACCCAGTTAATCAATGCCAAGTATGGAGTGGGGAAAAGTGCAGTTTACCCCTGAAATAGAAGATGAACACGAAGGAAAGGAAGTTAACCTGGGAGTCGAAGGATCGAACTCCAATGGGCACGGAAAAGAGATGGGTAATGAAGAACATATGATACAACTCATTGAAAGATTGCAAAAAGATGCCCTGGCTCGCCTAGTTGATAGCTGAAAGCTCATGAAAGTCAAGGATCGACAAGGGGAATTAAACTTAAAATTCTTGAAGAGCCTGGAAAGAATAGAGAAGAAACTTGAGAAGGGAAGAGACTCAAGTACGATAGAAATTCATAGAAATCATGGGAGAAGAAGTAGATCGAGGAGTGGTAGCCAACATCACAGTCGCTCCCAAAAACATTTGGATAGGGAGACACACAACAGTTCGAGCCCGTCCCCTACCAGAAAACATTGAAAATATGGAAAGGAGGAATTGAAAGGAGAGATGAACAAAATTAAACCTCCAACATTCGATGGAGAACATAAGAAGGAGGAAGACGTCGAGACATGGTTGTTGGGCATGAAGAAATACTTCCAACTGCAAAATTATTATGCCCATGCAGAAGGTAGAATTGCAATGTACCAACTGAAAGGAAAAGCATCCATGTGGTGGGATCAGCTTGTGCAGGTGCAGCACATCAGAGAGAAAGAGGTCACATGGAAGGAGTTTAAGAGGTATTTCGAGAAGAAATACCTGACTAAAAGATACTATGACAGAAAGATGAAGGAGTTCTTCGAACTCAAGTTGGGCAGTATGACCATGGACGAGTACGAATGAAGTTTTCTGGAACTGCTGAAGTATGTTCCATTCATCAAAGACGAGGCTGTCAAAATTCAGAGGTATCTGAGTGGATTGCCACCTTCCATTGGTGAAAAGATTCAATACGATGATCCTAAGACCATGGAAGAAACCATAAGAAGGGAGAAATGCCTATACGAACAACAAAGAGAAAAGCCTACCTTTTGGAAGGCTTGGGATAACCAGAAGAGGTTTAAGAAAGAACAGAGGCAGAAGGGAAGAAAGCCTTCCTTTTTCAGAAACAGTCCTTGGGGAAAGTCATCTTTTAAAGAGCCCAGGAAAGTTGAAGGGAGTGAACAGATGCCAAGGCCTCCACCCATGGAGTGTTGGGGCTGTAAAGGGAATCATAGGTACAGAGACTGCCCCCACAGAAAAGACAAAGCAAGAACTGTCTATACTGTTCAGCAAGCTAAAACAGTGGAGGATATGGGCAGCAGAATGACGAGGATCTACGCAGCCCTAGACAATAAGCAAGAAGAATTTCAATCACACATGATTGAAGTGGAAGGTATGATCAACAACCGACCACTTGTTATTTTAATTGATTCAGGGGCTAGCCATAGTTATGTAGATCCTAGAGTGGTGGAAGGTTTGAATCTAACGAAGAGAAA
>ML816563.1:140307-158023 GCA_009831015.1 Picea engelmannii
TGAATTGAACATTCTTCCTTTAGGCTCATATGATTGCTTAATTGGGATGGACTGGTTGGACCAGCACCATGCCCTTCTGGATTGTCGAAACAAGAGGTTCACATGTCTGAACGAAGAGGGAAATCAGGTAATAGTCCAAGGAAGTCCCAGAGTCGTGGCTGTGAGGGAAATTTTAGCTATGCAGCTGAAGAAATGCTACCGGAAAGGCTATCAATTATTTGCAGCCCGGGTGGAAGAAGTATTCCAAAATGTGGTCTTGAATATGGAAGACCACGGGGTGCTCAAAGAGTTTGAGGACGTGTTTCAGGAGGTGCCTGGACTACCTCCGAAGAGGGACATTGACTTTTCTATAAATCTAATGCTTGGAGCAACTCCAGTTTTGAAAGATCCTTATAGGATGAGCACACCAGAGCTGAAAGAGTTGCAACTGCAGCTCGAAGAGCTACTAAAGAAAGGGTACATTCATCCCAGCGTGTCACCGTGGGGAGCCCCAGTCCTATTTGTGGAGAAGAAAGATGGGACTATGAGGCTGTGCATTGACTTTCGGCAGTTGAATAAAGTCACTGTCAAGAAAAAATATCCTCTGCCAAGGATTGATGATCTTTTTGATCAGTTGAAGGATGCGAAAGTATTTTCAAAAATAGATCTTCGATCTGGGTATCATCAAGTGAGGATAAAATATGAAGACATCAGCAAGACTGCCTTTAGAACAAGGTACGGTCACTATGAGTTTACAGTGGTGCCGTTTGGATTGTCCAACACGCCTGTTCTCTTTATGTGGTTAATGAATGGAGTGTTCAGGAATTATCTGGACAAGTTCATCATAGTCTTCTTGGATGATATCTTGGCGTACTCCAAGACAGAGGAAGAACACGAACAACATCTTAGAATGGTGTTGTAGGTGTTGAGGGAACACCATCTTTACGCAAAACTGAGCAAGTGCTCATTTTACCAAAAGCAGATCCATTATCTGGGACACATTATATCAGAGGAGGGGATCGTTGTGGATCCTGAGAAGGTACAGGCCATTCAAGAGTGGCCAGCACCAAGAAATGTGACAGAAGTTAGATCCTTTATGGGTCTGGCAAGCTATTATAGGAGGTTCATAGCCGGATTTTCAAGGATAGCTCATGCTATCACTTCCTTGCAAAGGAAAGAGAAGAAGTTTCAGTGGACTGAACAATGTGAAAGTAGCTTCCAGCAATTGAAGCAGCTGCTCACTAGTGCTCCAATCCTAAAGATTTTTTATCCAAGTAAGGATTATGTAGTGTGCACGGATGCGTGTAAGGAAGGGCTGGGAGGAGTTCTCAGCCAAGAGGGATATGTAATTGGTTATGAATCCCGAAAGCTGAAAGAGCATGAAAAGAATTATGCCACTCATGATTTAGAGCTGGCAGCAGTTTTCCATGCCTTGAGGAAATGGAGACATTAACTCATGGGCAAGAAATTCGAGCTGAGAAGAGACCATAATGGTCTGAAGTATTTATTTGATCAGCCAACCTTAAATGCCAGGAAAATTAGATGCTTGGAATTTCTGTGCGAATATGACTTTGATATCAGGCATATCAAAGGGAAAGACAATAAAGTGGTTGATGCACTCAGTAGAAAAGTGCATGAATTACATGCTACAGCCATTAGCATGTACAGAACTGAGTTGAAAGACAAAATTGGGGAAGCTGCAAGTGTTGATTTGCAGTACCAAAGACTTGTAGCAAAGCTACAACAACGTGAGAGACCACAGATAGAGGAAAGTTATACCTTAGGAACTGATAGTTTACTTCTTTATAAAAACAAAGTGTATGTACCTAATGACCGAGAATTGAAGCTGGCAACTCTAAAAGAAATGCATAATGTGACTTATGTTGGTCATCCTGGATATCAAAAGACTGTGGCAGCAGTCAAAAGCCATTATTTTTGGCCGGGGTTGAAGAAAGAAATTGTTGAATACATCGCCAGATGTATGGACTGCCAAAAGGTTAAGGCTGAGCATAGACACCCAGCAAGGTTGTTGCAGCCTTTACCTATTCCTGAGTGGAAATGGGATGTGGTAACAATGGATTTTATCACAGGATTGCCCAGAACAAGCAAGCATCATGATTAAATCATGGTGGTGGTGGACAAGCTTACTAAATCTGCCCATTTTATTCCACTGAAAACCACCCACAGAGTAGCAGATGTTGTTGAGATATTTTTAAAAGAAGTTGCACGCTTGTATGGAATTCCTAAGACAATTGTGTCTCATAGAGACCCGAAATTCACTTCGAATTTCTAGAGAGGACTGTTCAAGGGATTCGGAACGAATTTGAACTTTAGTACAGTGTATCATCCTGAGTCTGATGGACAGACAGAGAGAGTAAACAGAGTAATCGAAGACATGCTGAGGATGTATGTGATGGATAAACCATCAAGGTGGGAGGACTACCTACATTTGGTAGAATTCGCTTACAATAATGGGTACCATGCATCATTGAAGATGAGCCCATTCGAAGCACTTTATAGAAGAAAGTGCAACACTCCAGTGAGTTGGGATAATCCAGCTAACAAAATAGTAGTTGGACCTGAACTACTCAAAGAGATGGAAGATCAAATGATAAAAATCAAACAGAATCTTAAAGTTGCTCAGGATAGGCAGAAAAGTTACGCTGATAGTAACAGAACCCATAGAGAATTCAAAGTGGGTGACCATGTTTTCCTGAAAGTGAAAACTAACAGGAGTTCCCTGAAATTGGGAAGCTGCGCCAAGTTGGCAGCAAGATTTTGTGGGCCATTTGAGATCCTGGAAAGGATTGGGCCAGTTTCATACATGCTTGCATTACCTGCATCTATGACTGTACATAATGTGTTTCATGTTTCACTGCTTAAGAAATATGTACCTAATGCTAATCATGTTATCAATTAGACTATGATTCAGGTGGAACCAGAAGGTGTCATGCAAGTGCATCCTATGCGCATATTGGACAGGAAAAGCAAGCAGCTCCGGAATCGAGCTATAGGGCTTGTAAAGGTCCAGTGGACCTGGTACGGTCCTAAGGACGCGACATGGGAGCATGAAGAAGTAATGTGGGCAAAGTACCCGCATCTTTTTGAAAATTTTGAAGGACACACAGAGGCAGTGTAAGTTTCACTGAGGACAGTGCAAAAATAAGGGGAGGGGTATTGTAGTGTCCCCAAGGCTGAGCCCCGTTACAGATCATGATATATGCAAAGAATTGTAAATGTGTTCTATAGGCTGGTGAGCCAAGTTTTGTATAAGCTGGAAGGCTTATGTGTTTGTTAGGCTAGGAAGCCTAAGTGTTTGAAGGCTAGGAGCCTGTTGTTGTACTTGTATGTATGCAGAATAATCAATAAAATATAAATACCGCCAGGTGCAGACCGACCACAATGAATGAGTGAAGGGGGACTGAGCGTCCACAGAGTGGGGAAGGAACTAGGGGCTGGAAGGTGGGAAAGGGGCTGAGAGATGAGCCTAGGGGATTAAACCTGGAAATAATATTTTATTATTGTTTCAAAAAGATATGTGCATCATATGGTTTTATCCTAAGTCCTTTTGGAAGGACACGCGATTTCCCAAGTGGTGGGAGGAAGGCGTACGGATGGAACGCATGCAGTTCCCAGGGTGACAAGTGTCAACCCTAGTGCATGCAAATAAAACAGACGAAGTAATCCGTGAGGGGGGGTTCTCATCCATTCGATCCGTCTGTCCTGAGGGTGATCAGGGGAAGCCAGTCTGCAAGAGACCCTGGTGTAATTCTGATATAGAAAAGAAATCTTGTGTTTGTTCTGAGGAATCCGTGTACATCCCTGTCCAGAGCCGTGGAGTCTGTGTCTTTCTCTGAGAAAACCCATGTGCGCATTCCCTGAATGGGAAGCCTGTGCTAAATTCGAGTGGAAGAATCTTTGTTATTCGAGGAAGCTGAGATAGCCTGTGCGTGGAGTCCCTATTCTGAAATCACGACCATGAGACCATCCTGTGATTGTTGAACCGGTTTGGGAAGCCTTTGTCTATTTTCCCTGTGGATTGTTTTGGCCACGTAGTACTGGACTGTGTGAGGCTTGTTGGCCTGTGAGCGACTCCTCCAGGTGAGAGAGTGTGCAGAGGAAGGAGAGAGCTCCTGGAAGGAACCCTGTAGCTGCCATAGAGCCCGGAGACTTCCGGTCCGGTCTGTTCCTGTAACCAAGGCAAGGGAGACTGGCAGCCGAAGGACTGTCCAGGTGACAGAGAAAGTGCACTCTCCTGGGGTGGAATAGGCATGTGGGGAATGAGGGTTTGTGGGCAGTGAGCATGGGAGATTCCTGGGAGTGCATTCTTCCTTGTGGTTATGTGTGATGTCTTCCCTGTAACCTCAGCCTAGCCTAGTATTCCTTGCCTTGGGGTGGAGCTCGGTCCCAGCTCGGGGGTGACCCACTGTTGAGCTGATGAACAGTGTAGTCTAAGGCTGGGAGGTTCGTGGAAGGCTTGCACTTGGTTGGTGATTTCTACAGCTGTTAAAATATAAGTATTTGAATTATGTTCTTATCACATTTCCACATGACTGTGTTGTATATATTATCATGTTTTCCGCTGTGTAAATGAATTATTGTTGAATGTTATGGCTTGTTTAATTATAACAGTAACTATATGTTTATTCTGAGAATTAAAATGTATCTCTTTGTTGTTACGCATGTGATTATACAATTCTGTATGTTTTCTGTAAAAGTCCATGTACAGTTTGTTACATAGTGCGTTATAAGCTCTCGGTCTAGCAAAAGGTACACTACAAAAAGGTTATTGATAACCTTGGTTTTGCCCTGCATACTTGTCTAGAATATGAAGAACATCTAGAAAGAACATGTCTCCCCAAATGGGACTTGCTTAAACAAACAGACATTTTTGCCCTCCTACAATTTGTACATGATATGAACAATCGAATGATAGTATACGAGCAAAACGGAAATATCCCTTCTCTTACTCCTGGGGCATCTTCTTCTTCTTAACCACCTTTTAGGAATACCAATGAAAACAAATTTCATCCCAAATCCATCATGTCTTGCAGTTGGTGTAACTTTTGCGAGGAAAATCACGAGGAAAGTACTTGTGAGGTAAAGAAGAGTGCCATAGATAAAATATTTGGCAAACATCCTGAAACCACCAGTGTTGTTCTAGATTGGGTAGAACTAGAATATGTCATGATCATAAACACTAGGAATAAATCCTATGATTCAAAAGGAAAATATGATCTCCCTCATACTTATTCTAGTCCAAGCTCATCTTCACAAGCTTCCATTTTACAGGCTACCAAGACTCCTGACAGTCAAGGAGTTTCCTCCCCTCTTCCCTCTTCCAAATATAACATTCTCAACCAATTGGATAATATCAAGGCCGATGTTACTCTTCTGGACATGGTTGTCGTCCCTGAATAACAAAAGCATCTCAAAAATTTTATGGAAGGAAAAGTTTCCACCATAGCCAATCTTTCTGAAGAGGCTAAAGAAGAGGATTCTATTGGAAATAAAGTAGGTGTAAATAACTTTAGACACCCTGTAAAAAAACCCTCCATTTTTTATTTATGTAAAAATTCTGGATAAAATAGCCCATTGTTTCCTAATTGACGGTGGTTCGGTCCCAAGCGTAATTTTGAAAATTATTATGGAAGAGCTAGGATTATCATGTACTAATGAAAATTCTAGAAACATGCTCTCATATAACAGTCTGCAATAGTTGACTATAGGTGAAATCAAAGACGTGACTTTGGTTCTGAGTGTGCATCCTGAAATAAGGACAACCCTCAACATCTAGGTAATTGACATGCCAGTAAGTAACTATTCTATCATCTTAGGAAGATACTGGCAAGCCTTGATAGGTGGATATTTTTCTCTTGACGAAACACACTTATATGTTCCTTGGAATGGAAATAATATCATATTCTTGAGGGAAGGAAGAATCTCACCATACATAGAGAGTATTCCACAACCTAATGTAAACTATGTCGAGGAAGACTTAGGAGTGTACTCCATATTTGCGGTTGAGGGTGGCACTACCCCAGAAAAAATTGACCTGGAGGATGGTATGTGGCACATGCACTTTGATGGCTCATGATCCAACGAAGGTAATGGAGCTGGCATTATCTTATACTCACATGCAGGTAAAATTCACAACTTTTCTTATAGACTCAAATTTGCTTGCACAAATAATGTTACCGATTTTGAAGCATTATTGCTAGGCATTTAACATGATTATAATTTAGGTTGTGAACACCTTATAGTTTTGGGGGACTCTGAACTTGTTGTAAACCTTGTACATAAAATATACTCTCCTAACAATAAGTTGATGAAACTTTACACCCAATTTGTTTGGATGCTTATCTCGAACTTATTATCATTTAACATCACTCATGTTAAAAGGTAACTTAATTCAATGGCTGACATGTTAGTTGTGTTTGCAGTGTCTCCTACTCTACAACTTCTGCCTCAAAGACCTAATTTTTCAATATTTATACTGTCTTCATATTCCTGACAATGTGGATTCATGGCAGTTCTTCCCTAGTGATGAAGGCATATGTGCCTTCATACAAAATGAACCATTTAAGCCCAAGGAGATTATATCCATGGAAAATAACAAAATTCTGAAAGGATCGACTCCTCTAGAAAGTTCATTTTCATTGAGTGATGTAGAAAACAAAGAAATGCATAAAGAAGAGGAGTCAAAAAGGAAAGTGGGTGAAACCATTTCCTTAAACATTGGAACACCCGATTCCCCAAATAATGTTAAGATAGGTGCCCAATGTACTGATGAAGAAAAGTTGAAATTCACTAATTTACTTCGTGAATTTCAAGATGTTTTTGCTTGGTCATATGAGGATATTCGTGGTTTTGATCCTGCTCTCATACAACATGCCATTCCTATCAAGGAGGGGATAAAACCAATTAGGCAAAAAAAAAGACCCATTAACCCTGCACTTGAAGCTACTATCAGGAAGGAGTTGGAAAAACTTTTGAAAGATGGTATAATTTTATCAGTTAAGTATTAGGAGTGGGTCTCAAATTTGATCCTCATTTGGAAGACAACTGGTCAGATCTGATTGTGCGTTGATTTCTGTTCATTGAATAGAGCGAGCATAAAATACAATTTTCCTCTCCCTAACATGGAAATGATTTTGCAACAAGTTGCAGGGTCACAAATGATTTCCTTACTTGATGGTTTCTCTGGTTATAATCAGATCAAGGTAAAAAGGACGGATAGGTACAAAACCACTTTCACTACATGTTGGGGCACATTTTCTTATGAACGTATGTTGTTGGCCCTTGACCAAGTTTTGAGGATCCTTGGTCAGATTTGACCTATTTTTGGTACTTTGACAGGCTGTCGAAGGCGGAGCGCAATATGAAGTAGATATTGCGAGATCTCGGCCCCTTTTAGGGCCCTTTTTGGGATTCGGAATTATGTAATGGGTATGGGGGTGTCGGCCCATGGGTTTAACCATGCTTAGGCCTACTTTTTAATGTATAAATAAGTAGCTAGTAAATGTAAGTAAGCGGTTCTAAGTTAAGTGTGCTAAGTACTGAAGTTCGATCTATGTGATCAAAGGTGCTAAGTGTTGTAGTTCGAGATTGATTTTGTGCATACTGTATGAGGCTTGCAGAGCTCAATGCAAGCACGTGTAAGAGATTGAGAAGAGGCTTACTGTTGTAACCTATCCCGGGGA
This sequence comes from Picea engelmannii, assembly GCA_009831015.1. NCBI lineage: Eukaryota > Viridiplantae > Streptophyta > Pinopsida > Pinales > Pinaceae > Picea > Picea engelmannii. The sequence goes on from ML816563.1 coordinate 147,990, forward strand.
AGGAGGATCTAGTGAGGTGCACAGATCTTCTGCCCTCTGTGGAGTAGGGTTTTTGTGTCTCTATGCATGTAACTGATTGAAGAAGCTAATAAAGAAGACAAAGAGTTGGTGGACGTAGCCCTGGGGTGGGGGTGAACCACGTACATGTTGTGTTTCTCTTCTTTAGGAGATGTATTTATGTATTTATGTATTTATGTATTTACTTGCTTAGTGCTTTGATATAGATCAATGATAGGTGTTGGTGCTAATTTTATCAGACTGGGGTCCTTCTCAGGTTACCAACAAAAGGTACCGTGTAGTCTAGAGCGTTGGCATTTTCATCTTCCCCGGTGAGAAGAAGTCTTACCCAAAGCGATGCTGAGACAGATAGATAGGGAAGGGTAGGGAGAAGACCAAAGAGGATCCATAGAGAAATCATAACTCATTCTTGTTCTTGCGCAAGAGACATTAATAGATATCAAACATATAAATGCATAAATCCAAGCTACTTATGTTGCAAGCAAGAATTCAAACGTCAAACCATCAAAAGGAAATTATAAACCATAAAAGGAAATATTTTACTGCATAACCAAGCACATAAAGACACAACATATTTTGAATTTTGGTCCTTCTTCATATTATATTTAGGATCTTTCTCTGATTATAGACTCAGAATTACATAGTAGGGATCAGTACAGACTCTTGGCTCTTATACCCATGTCATAGAGATCTAATATTCATCGATAGCTCTGATCTATTACAGACTCAGGTGTGTCCTTTTCTGACCTACAACAATTAGCAACATCTTAATCCCAAAGTCTGGGAGACTCTGACCAACCTGGCTCTCTCAACCCAACTGACTAACTCAAGAACTAATGAACCAATTACAGAGCGATGAACCAAAGAAGAAGTAAACAACAATAGTAATGAAAANCTATATATATATATATATATATATATATATATATATATATATTTGGGTTGTGTCTTCCTTCTCGGTTTGCATGCCTTCTTGTTTTGTTGCAACCGTTTGTTGCTTTGTTGGTGTTGCGTTGACTCCCGCAACTACTTTTTGTTTCTCTTTTATCCCAGCCTTTGATGGAGTTTTTGCAACTCGTGCTTAGTCGGAACTTGCACAATTCTTTCTAAAAAATGAAGGGCCCAACAGGCTCCGACCACAATCCTTGACTCGTCCTCGAGTCAAGCTCTTCGTTCTTTCGCATCCTCCAGGAGCATCTGTTGTTTTCCCTTGTCTGTCTTTTCTTCTTCTTTGGGATCTTTTGTTTATGTTCTTTCTTCCTTTATCTCCTCAAATGAAGGGCCAATTCTGGTACCATCTCTAATTCTCTGTGCTTTAAGCCTTGAAAGATGTCAACCTTGTCCTGCCATTTCCGAGCAAGGAGTGTTGCTTCTGCCAGGAACTGTTGGGTCATCTCCTTGTTGTACTCCTTTGTCTTCACCGCAACCAACGATTTCCACTCAGAATCGGTCGTTGCATCAACCTAATGCATTTGCATATAGGTGGTCTGAATGACTGGTAAAAAATCGCGCAGCTCTTTCTTGGCTATAGATTGTGCCTCATAGAGTGTATTGAGTTCATTGTCAGCCTGTTGAATTTGGTCGAACTTCTGTTGTTGCTCCATGGGGTCCATTGTGGTTGCAACTTCTTCGTTCAGCACCTGGATCTTTGTGTAGACCTCCTTTAAAACCTGATTTTGTTGAGCGATGATGCCCATTGAGTCGTTGACTTCTCTGAATATTTTGGTGCAGTCCGCGGTGTGCTTTTGCAGTGCTGCTATAGCATTGTTGCCTTGAAATATTATCTTCTGCAATTTTTCATGGAGCTGTTGAGGCTGTTGTTCGGCTTCTTATTGGACCTATTGTAGCTTCACATGGAGCTGGTCAGTGTGATTGGCAATTTGTGCCCATGCTTCTTGTAACAGCTCGATTTGTCGCTTTGGCTCGCTTACTTCGTTGGGCTCGGGTAGTTTAGGCGCAACATTCTGAATATCCGGCCAAGCCTCAGCAAGTTTTTTCTACACTTTTTCTAGTTTGCGCTGGACTTGGATTTTGTCATGTGCTCCCTGCATTCTGTATGTTTGCACCACAAATTGTTCCTTCCTTGCAATCTCGGCGGATCTCTCGGCCTCCTGGAGTCTTTGCTCCAACTGGTCCGTGGATTCCCTGATTAATCCAGATAATTGTGTCGTTGGATAGTGTACCATGTCGGTAGATGAAGGAGGTGCTTCGGTGGGTGCACGCGTCTGTAGTGGGAGTCCATTGGTCGTTGAATGGTCTGAGCGAGTTTCTACCTCTTCCTCCATTGGTGGCGTTGGTGCAATTCTCAACCTTAGATCTGTCGGCAAAAGTGTCAGAACCTTTGTTCTGGCTATGGAGAGTTGCATCAATTATGCACATTGTTGAGGGTTTTGAAGAACCTACTCCATTTGTGCTCGCATGGCGGTCTTATCCTGCTCAGTTGTCACTTCTAGTTCGTTGTGCACATCTGGTATCTGCGGCTCTTCCGATCCTTCTTCTTGATGTGTCATGGTTTCTTGGGCACCCTCAACCTTGGTTGGTGAGATGGTTTGTTGGTTTTTGTTAGGTTCTGACTCCTCTCTAGCTCGGGTGTCTTCTTCATGCACTGAAGATTCAGGCTGTTGTTCATGGGCGTATGGATTCGGATCATCCAGCGTCGTACTCGGATTGGGGACTTTGGTGTTGGGACCAGAAATTTCTGATCTTGGTTTGGGTGGTTCTCTGGTTATTTGTGGGAGTCGTCGCTCCACTATCTCTAGTGGATCGAGATTCATTGGTTTTAGGGACGTGGTCTGATGTGGACCGGTAGTGATGAGGTTTGGTAGTTGGAGTGGTGGTGGAGGGTGCTCAACAATGATTGTGGACGGAAGTGTTTCGGGCTCCGAATCATCCTGAATATCAATGAAAGTGGTGTCTTTGGTCGTGGCGCAGGTTCGGGGAGTAGCAGACGCAAGGGGTTGTGGGTTCAGGGGTTTGTTGGGTGAGACCCCAGTTATGGGTCTCTTCACCAAGGGTTCGGTACCAAGAACAATTCCCAATATATAGTTAACCTGTGCACTTGATAGTACAACATCGTCTGGTAGTTGTCAGGGGGACGGTCTTTTCCTCCGCTCTAGCTGTTGTATCTCTTCTTCTCCCTCGGAGTATGTTTGGGGTCGGAGCATCTGGCTTCTTCTGCTCAGGGTCTGAGCTTGGTCCTTCTCCTGGTTCATTTTTTTTCTTCTTGAGAAGCTATGCAAGAAAAATGTAATGCATTCTTGATTTACGTTGGCCACATTTGAATCTCAGCCATGACATGACTTCCTTATTGAAGGCTTCTTCATCCAAATAGAATGGAAGCATCCGTGTGTGGAAATGTTCCTTGCTGACATGTCTCAGGCGGACAAATGTGTTGTTCTGTTTCATGTTGAAGGTGATATTACTCGTGTTATAGTTGAGGATCTACTGCGGTATGCATAGCCACTGCATTGCCTCTATCATACCATTATACCATTTGGAAAATGTTGCATTGTTGAGTGTTGTGTTCTCCAAGTCTTATTTAGACTTCCATGGCTTAAACATATTTTCCATGTGCCCCTTATTTGGTATTGTCAGTGGTATGCCCACAGGTGGATTCCATTTGAACATTGCAAATGCCACAAGTAGGTATCCATAGGTGAAGGTTCCTCACCTGTCTTATGCTTCCTCACAAGTTGTTAGTAGTTCCTCCAATAGGAAGCTACACCAGTTGAACACTGCTCCATTTCCATAGAATTCAACGAATGATAATGCATCTAGAGTGCATTATCCCTTGTAATAAGACCTCATAACCTTGTTGGCTATGATGTAGCAGCCAGTCCAGACTATCTCAGATAGTATTGGTTCAATTACTGTTGTGCGTCCTCCTCTCTTTGTGTTAAATTTCTTGTAAAGGCTAAGCTCTCCTTTCTTTTTCCTGTGCTTCCCGGGCCCTTGGAATCCTTTTGACACATGCACCCCTTGGGAGGATAATCCAGTAAGTTGTTGTATGTCTTCGACATGTATTGGATACTGCTTATCCAACCATAGACTTTTGTCATGCACCCAACTTATCATAAATTTCATGCAATGTGCAATCTCTCCTGTGGTACCAAAGACTGATAAGTCTCTCAGGTTCATGATGGTCAAGTTAAATAAGTTTATAAACTCTTCTTTCGATACTACTTGCATTCCTTCAACTCCATACAGAACTATATCCCAGAAGATGTCTATGTGCATCTGTGGGAACAAAGTTGAATCCATGAGGTCAAGGTTTAGGAGCTTAACTTGATCTACCTTCCCTTTGAGATCACCCACGATTTCGACCCGAGGGTTGGTGGGCTCATCTAGTACTTCTTCTTTAGTCATGGTGCTTCAGCTTGTTATGACTCTTGGCATTCGCACTTCTGTGACAGGTAAGAGATAGGGTTATTTATGTAACTTTTACAAGGGTGCTAACAGGTTCGCACTGTGGAGTTCAGAAATGGTTGTGCTCCTTTTAGAAACATGACATTCTTGGCTGAGTTCTGAGGGAATTATATTGGGCTTAATGGGTAAGTTTTAGCAGTAAATGTTACTCATCATGATCGTATGGACGCGATCTAGGTTTGAGTTGTCCAACGGGACAGTTTAATCAAGGTAAATCCTATTGGCGATCTTAGTATTTACTTATCTCAGTGGAATAAGGACGTGGATGATTTGAGACCATTCTGTTTGATGGGTGGGGGTCCCTACGTGAAATTCGATGGCATCTTGGCATGATGTGGATTTATGGCGCACCTGGTGTCAGACGAGGTACCAGAATGGAAATAAAGGTTTTGACTTGACTGGGTTTGCATGGCCTATGACTCAGATTGGATTTGGATTCGTGGCCCCTCCAACTACAAAGGTTGTCCTCGTCATATTTAATGAATGTCATTAATGGAGTCTCTTATGCGTAAGGTCTTGTACTGCTAGGTCGTCAGTTTTGTATCACCCAACACTTAGACAAAAAAAATGAACTATGTGTTATGGCGTAATACTGCGCATTTGGACTTTATTAACTGAACTTACAAAATTTTAGAAAGAAAACAAAACTCAAATCTATCTAGTGTACAAGCCCCTTCAAATTGGAGCAATTGTTCTTATCTTTCAAGATTGAGATAGGTAGGGCTTCAGGCGAGCGCCATTTACCCATACCAATCATAGCACACCATCCAGTTGCACGAGTCTGACTGCTCTTGAGGGTCAGATCTTCGCAACTATGAAGGGTCCCAACCAGTGCATACGCAACTTGTCAGGATGCTTCTGGTATCTGTTGTCATAGAGTAGAAATTTATCTCCTTGAGTAAATACCCTAGTCTTAATGTATCGGTCATGCCAAGATTTTTTCCTTGCCTTTTCTACAGACTGATGGAAGTCTGCTAGAAATCTGGTTTCCTCGAGTTCTTATAGCTCTGCAAATCTCTGCGCTATTGATTCCCCTTATGTCATACATATGACTTGTGCAATATACAGGCTTGGAGTGATGAACTTTGCAGGCACGATTGCCTCCCTGCCATAGACTAATTGAAATGGTGTATATCTGTGGATTTTCTTTGTAGTTGTCCTATAGGCCCAGAGGAAAGCTAGAACTCTATCATCCCAGTCTTCCCAGTTTGTGCAACAGACATTTGTCAGTCCCCTTTCCAGGATTTTGTTGAAGGCTTCCACTATTTTGTTGGCCTGTGGGTCGTATGGACTGCTCTTGTGATGTTGGATCGGAAATTCTGTTGTAAGTGTTGCTATAGTTTTTCTAATGAAATGAGCTCCATGATCACTAGTTAGGCTCCTGGGACATCCAAACCGGGTAATGATATTCTCGAAAATGAATCTGGCAGCAGTGTCTGTCGAACAGTCTTGCACCGCTGTTGCTTATGCCCAACGGGTAAGGTAGTTAGTCACGGTAATAATGTACCTAGCCTTTGAATGTTTGGTTGTGGGGTTGATTGGTCCAATGAATTCAACTGCCCATTTCTCAAATGTCTGTAGAGCTCTAACTAGTTGTAGTGGTAGCTCATTCTGGCGGGACGGCTTGCCCACCCGTTGACAAACATCACATGATCTAGCGTATGCTTTTCCATATTTGAAGAGTGTGGCCCACCAAAGTCCTGCCTGTAGAACTTTCTATGTTGTGTCCTTTCCTCCTACATGGCCTCCTGCGATTTCGTTATGGAATTCCCAGAGTATATCCTGCCTTTCATGATCTAGGACGCATTGTCTGAGAATGTTGTCTAGTCCTAGTTTATACAATTGTCTGATGATCAGCTGGTAATCTGCTTCTTAGATGACCAAATGGAGTTTCTGGGTTGCAGAATATGTTTCAGGATAGGCCCCTTTACTGAGAAATATTGTTATGTCCTCCAGATATTCCGGTATGGCCTCAATCCTGAACAAGTATGCATCTAGGAGCCGGTCATCCATTACTCCGCCACTTTCTCCTGACTCTAGCCTGGATAGATGGTCGGGTCCGACATTGCATTGTCCCGGCTTGATGATGACTTCAAAAGAAAATTCCTGAAATAACAACAACCATCTACAAATTCTCCCTTCCAACACAGGTTTATTAACTAGGTATTTTAGTACGGAATGATCAGTGAAGAATTTGAAGTGAGATCCTAACAGATAATGTCTAAATTTCTGTAAAGTATAAATCATTGCTAAGCCTTCCCTTTCTATTTTGGTTTAGTTGTGTTCTTCTTGCAATAGCTTTCGACTCGCAAAATAGATAGGGTTATCCATAACTCCTTCTCCAGGTTGCGTTAGGATAGCTCCTAAGGCAATTCCAGAAGCATCTACATGGACATGAAATTATCTCTCTCGGTTTGGGAATATCAGAATCGGTGTTGTAATGAGTTTATCCTTAAGTGTTTCAAATGCTTTATCACATTCGAGAGTCCATTGGAACGTTTTAGCCTTTTTCAGGAGGTTTTCCAACGGCGCAATAATGTTGGCATATCTTCGAATGAACCTACGGTAGTAACCTGTGTGTCCTAGTGTTGAGTGCAACTGTTTAGCACTCATAGATGGTGTCATGTTAACAATAATCGCAACTTTGGTTGGGTCTACCAATACTCCTTCTCGGTAGACTATGTGGCCCAATAGATTTTCATGTGGCACACAGAAGATACACTTTTTGAGATTTAATGAAATTTGCAACTCTCTGCATCTGTCAAACATTAGCCTTAGCAGTGCAACATTCTCCTTAAGAAATCTATATATTTACCAATCATCCATGTAGACTTCAATAAACTTGTGAATGAATTCTCTAAAGGCTGCTATTACAATACTGGAGAAAACTATAGGGGCGTTCTTTAAACCAAAGGGCATTACATTATATGCAAAATATCCCCATTTTGTAATGAAAGTAGTCTTTCTTTTGTCTTCTTCAGCAATCCTGACTTGATGGTATCCAAAAAAACCATCTTTAAATGAGTATGCTTCCTTCCCCGCAACCTGTTCTAGCTCTTCATCGGTAAAGGGTGTTGAGAAAGGGTAGTGCACACAGGCAGAGTTGAGGCTTCTGTAGTCTACACAGACTCTAATGTCTTCATTATATTTCTTTCTTTGAATGACTATCAGGCTGACCCACTCTGCTTCTTCTACTGCAAAAATGAGACCCGCTTCTAACATCTTATAAATTTCCTTATTAACTTTCTCTTTTACTCTTGGGTTAAGACGGTATGGTCTATGTCTGACAAGCTTGCATCTTGGTTTTAACTCAATCTTCATTTATCCCATGACTCGTTTGATTCCTTTTAATTCTGAAAATGTCTTTGGGAACAAATCCTTGTATTCCCTCAATAAACTCTGTATTTCTTGACTGGTTTGCTCATCCCAGTAGTCTCCTACCATAGCTATCTTGGGTTTCTCTACAGTCCCTATGTTGAGTTTGCACAATTTCAATGGGTGGTTGTAGGAACTATCGATCTGGCTGGGTATGGTGTTTTGGATTTATCTGCTCCCCTCTATCTCTTTGATGGTTAGGTTTCTCAGTCCTTATAATTATTCTAGGCTTCTAGAATATGTTCTAATCTGATAGCATTCTATGGGCTTGTCAGTCAAGGGTAAGTGGAGATTAGTTCGAAGTTCTTGGGTATGCTTGGGACACCCTACAAAGCTTGATCTCTCATTACTATTGGTTGTAAGAAGAAGTTCTTTAATATTTTGCAGGGCTAGTTCAAGCTCAGGGTACTTACTTGAGAATGAGAAGTCTTTGAAAAATCGTGCTACCAACGTCTGCCAGTCACACGTTTGTCTTTTTGTTTCCTCATGTATGAACCAAGCTTTCGGAATTGGGCCTAGAGAGTGGGGAAATAATTGAACCCAGAAGTGAGAGGGTATCTCCACAGCCTGCCATTGTGTCATTCACTGTTCAATGTGTTTCCTAAGATCTGATTCTCTGGTAAACAGTTGTGCAACATGGAGATCCATCTGCACCTCTGATTCCAGCTTCTCCTTATTCTAGAACATGTACTTGATAGCTTGCTTCACTTCGTCCCAAGTTCTGAGCAAGGCTTTATGAGTGGCCCACCATCTGGCGGGGATTTTCTGAAAGGCTACATCTAGTACCGATATTCTTTGATCTTCTCTCACCTTCTCTTCCATATTTTGCAAAAAATTGTCTAGATCTGAAGTATCGTCGTATACTGGGTGTTCTCTTATTTTGGTCCAAACCCATCTGGTCATTCTGATAGTTGCGCATCTTCTTGAGAATCTTTCATGTGACCAGTGTTGCCAACTATCAAAATCTAGTTCGGAATCTTCGTCTGCTGACTGTATACTTCTCCATCTTACTGATCCATCAGTAATAGGATTTATGTAATCGGTTCTTGTCCCCGATGTTACAGTGTATAACTGGTCTAGGTATCCTTCCTCCATATTATAGTCTGTTGGTTCTATATACCTGGGTCCTATATATGGATCCAAAGGTTGAACTACCTTGATTCCCTCAACTTCAAAGGTCATGGTGTATTTCTTTAAATCGATTACTGCATAATTATCATAGGCCCAATCGATCCCAAGTAGTGCAGGGTAGGGGTCCTTGTCTCCCATAATCTCAATGACTTCAAAGTCAGCTACTATTTTTACTCCTGCTACATCGATTTCTACATTCGCTAATCTTCCTATGGGAAAGATACAGTATTGGTTTTCCATTCTTAATTGAATTGGGGAATATGTCAGTCTCGGTTTTCCTAAGGCTTACCAAGTATTCTTAGGCAGGATGTTCACAGCTGACCCTAGGTACAACATGACGTCCTTAATTTTGAAGTCATCTAGTTGGGCAACCAGTCGAAATTCTTTCTCGGTTCGTACTTTTCTTCCCTGCACTCTCTGAGTACTTTTCTCGGGAATATTAGCCCTTATCCTTGCTTCTAAAGGTTTCTCAATTCCTAAGACTAGGTATAGTGCATTGCACAACTTTTCTGTTAGTTGGTTGTTCCCTAGAATGTTAGAGAATAATTGAAACCAAAGATCAACTACATTCTGGGGTTGCTCAGACTGTCTTGATATGACTACAGGGTTTCTGGGTGCAGGGGGTGAAACAAGGACTTGCGCCATCTTAGGGTAAGTATTCTATTGAGGGGGGTTCTCTTGCACTTCATGACTAAGAATATTCTGGAATACTTCTATGGCATATTTAAAGAACAACTTCTGCTTTAGGGGGTCATACCTATCTCCCTTACGTGTTGCTTTCTGGATATGGGGTAGAGTATAAGCATCATCTCCTGTTTTTTCTCCTCCTCGAGTAACGATATTAAGGTCGGGAAATTGTCCCTTAGAAATCCTCTTGATCTCTGAACTGATAAGGTTAGTTCCTCTTTTGTTATAAAAACAGAACCGCGGAGCAATAAAATAAAAACAAATGCAGAAACAAAACACAGAAGATACACAATACAAGAGAGACACATATTTACGTGGTTCACCCAGTGTGGGCTACGTCCACCAGAGAAATTGCCAGGTCCTTCCTTTATTATTATCCAGCAAATGAAGGGATACAA
>ML816563.1:163517-184538 GCA_009831015.1 Picea engelmannii
CACCCAGTGTGGGCTACGTCCACCAAAGAAATTGTCAGGTCCTTCCTTTATTATTATCCAGCAAATGAAGGGATACAACCTACAACAAAACCCGTTGTAACTTCCTCTTCTTTCTCTCACAGTCTCCTCTCTCATAATACAATCCTCGACATAATGCATAGCCACAATACGTTTCCCTCATAACAGAGAGTTGCCTTCTAGGGAAAAAAACCCTAACATAATTTCTACCATTAGATCTACGACCTTATAATGAACTGTCCAGATTTACAATGAAATTACAATATACATTTACAAGGCCATTTTTCCTTCGGGGTCCTCGCCCCCGAACCCCCATCGAGGGACGCTGCCCCCGAACCCCCGCCAAGGGCCCACTTGCCCCCAAACCCCCCATCCAGGGGGATAGCCCCCCCGGACCCCGTAGAGGGGGTACCCCCCTCTGCACTCCCCCGCGTGGAAGAGTGTACATACTTCTGGGGTGTAAAGTCTTCATGGGGTATAAACACGGCTGAAAGAAAGGACCTCTGAATCAGGAACATAATCAGGCTCCACAACCAACATCTTTGTCGTACTCTATCTTCCCACTTTGCAATTAACTCTGGACAATATTCAGTTGTGTGTTTGTTGGTTCTGCAGTGAGAGCACCATGGCCTCCTTGGATGAGGACAGTCTCTGGCCAAGTGACCTTGTTCATCGTAGTTATAACATCTGCTTGGTCCTCATCCCCCAGTTCTTCCTCCTCTAAAGTCTCCTCCAGCTCCACCTCCTCGACCTCTTCCTGGTCCCTGAGCTTTTTCATTCACCCTGAATGTTGTTCGATCTAATCTATCCGCAAGTGCATCCAATGCTCTACATTTATTGGTAGTATGCATAGTGGATGCACAGAACTCATAGTGTATTGTGTTTGGTATTGTCAAATATTTCTGCATGATGGGGCATTGTCTTAGCCCATGGCCGTGGATTCGGCATATTTCAAAATATTCAGTTGTTGGTCCTGGTGGGGTTACCATCAAATTTTGAGGAGGTCCCAGTCCCCTCATTCTTGGACATTCATTCACTAGATAACCTTCCGTATAACATCTAGTTCACCAAACCTGTGATCGTCCTAGTCTGGGTATCGTCGGATCTTGAATCTTTTCTGTCAGTGTCGATATCTGACCTTGTAGTTGCTCCAGATTCGCATCTATTGGGGGTTGGGTTACTCTCAGGTTCCCGAGGTATCCTGCCATGGCTTCAATCTTCATCGATTGTTCCAAGGCGTCTGTTAACGTGGCTATCCGTTGTTGCGTTAGCGGAATCCGGGTCAGAGGTAACAGCCCCTGAATGTACCACTCCCTTTAATTTTCTTCGTGTATTGGATGTGACAACCTTCCTATGGCATCTTTAAACTTTTGGCTTTACTCCCAGGTTGATTCACCTTCCTTCTGCTAGATATCGTGAAACTCGAACAGAGCCTGTTGTTCTGACTAAGGTAGTTTGAATTCGGCTATGAACCTTGTCTGTACCTGGCCAAGTGTGAATGCTTGGCCTTGCGTCCCTGGCACTCCTATTTCAATGATCTTCATGTACCATTTGAGAGCGCAACCTCTCAAGGTAGTATGGAACTCGACCAGTTTATTTGCGTCTGGAGTTCCCCTAAATCTCTAGATTGCTTCGCACAGGAACCAATGTTGCTCAACATCTTCATCTCCCTTACCCCAAAATTATGGGTATCGGGCAATCGAACCTCACGCATGGCTGGCCATTGTTGATTTTGTTGTCCGTATCAATATGAACCCTAACGGTCCTTCTTGTGATCTACCAGGAGATCCCAATATCCTCCCTGTACACACAGCTCCTGGTTGTGACTGACTAACTAATTGTATTAGAACAGAATTAGCATGAGAAGTTAGTATTGAACTTACTGCTTGGATAGAAGACACTTGGGGTATGGGTGATTCGGGGTTGGCGCCACTGGCTTCGGGGTGGTTTTATTTGATCTGGGGGGTCTCGTTAGCTTCCACTGGGATGATCTCTGTTGAAGGAAAATCTCCCTGCGGACAGGTAGATTGCCTCAAAGAGATAGACTCTTAACTCTAAGACAGAAAGTGCTTAACGTGGACACTGACTTCCTTTCAGATCTATACAAACTAATGCATGAGGAGGAAGGAGAAAAGAAGTACCTTTTACCGGTGTTTGTCCCTGCACGCTCCGAGTTGAGCTCTGATCCTTCGCTCCTCGACAAGCCCTGTAGACAAACAAAGTACGACCACTTCCTACTCTATCAAGATTAGTCTGAAATAGATCTATCTACTAAAGAGACAAATTCATGTGAGATTGAACACGAATTAGAAAGAAACAGGCCAAGCAAATTATATTAACGAGGACAAAACATTTCTTACAGTTGTGGATTGATTGCAGCAGCTCTGCCAAGTCCTCCTTGTCTACCCCTTGCTCAAAATATACACGATCTGAATGATGATAACTTCATTGATCACTCCCTATGAGATCATAGGTCTCTTGCTTCCAAAATATCTCTGTTCCAGCACCACTTATGAGATCATAAGTTTGGTGTGATTCTCCTTTTCCAGTCCTCTTTCACCATTAGAAAGCTTGCTTATATAGCCTTGGAGAGGCTTTAACCACTTGAGATATCCTTGGGGAAGTTAAGGATTTGCCTCCTTCAGTTGAGGATCTGCCCTAAGATCATGGTTGGACTAGGGATTCGAATCCAACTGCCTTCCAAGAATGAAAGGATCCTTCCCCCATTCATCTCATGAAAGGATCCTACTGCCCATAATAGGTAGCGCTCCCTCAAAAGGACCATCAGAGCATTGTAGCGCTCCCTAGTAGGCTTTAGCGGGGCGCCAGCGCTCTCAAAATCCATAGCGCTCCCTCAAAAGGGCTAGAGGAGCTTTATAACGCTCCCAGACAGTGAAAGGGGGAGCGTCGACGCTCCCAGAAGAGGTATAGGGGAGAGCTCTCCTTCAAAAGCTCAGTTTTTGAGGTGCTTACAAATGGAAAAAGGTTTGTAAGCCTACTGACTCATTTCTCCTCTTCCAAATCAAATGTTTGAGGTTTTTCAAGTGTCCTTCTCATGTCGTTATAGGCACGACATAGGCATCATGGAAGTATGCTTCCCTGACACTTGCGACACTTGTGAGAAAAATGCGACACTTGCGACACTTGTAATGAAGACACTTGCGACACTATCGAAGTGAGTAATTTTAACGTGTAACAATCTCTTCATCCGGATTTCTGATCTCTCCTGTTGTCAGGGCTGAATCTTCTCTTTCTCCTCTAAGACTCATGCTGACTTCCTCCTCTCTTTCATATGTGCTTTCTCCTTCTCGTCCCACTTCCCAGGGACTTCTTTCTCTCCTCGCTTCTCTTTCATTTAATCTTTGACTGGCTAGTTGTTCCTGTCTTCTCATCCTATGTAGTTCTTCGATCTCTCTTTCCTCTACTTATTCCACTCCACCTTCTTTCCTCAAATTTTCAGACTGTCTTACAGATTTCTTGATCTTGTCTCGCCACCACTTCTCAACTATGGCAGCTCTCTTCAAGGCTCGCTCATCTATTGAATCCATTTCTTGTTGTTTCCCCCCATTTGTCAAAGAACCCTTCCCCTCTCTCATGCCATGACTCCCGCCATGTCTCGCCCCACCCCAAGAGAGGGTGTTTATGCTGCCATCTCAGTCAGGGACATAATCAACATCCCTTCCTCCATCAAGAAAACCTTAATCCAGAGGAAAATTTCTCTCAACAGCCTTCCCCTTGCACCTTTCTTGAAAATTTCCTTTGCCGACGAAAACGATTGGTTGTTCTCAGCTACAAATTCGATTATGTATCCCTCTAACGTGGTGATAACCCAGAAATCCACAACTTGTGTAACTGGGCATTCCAGCCTCTGAAGTGCTGCTAACTTTTCGGTATCCCACGCACAGATCTTATTGGTCCATCCCTGGAACTCTAGAGCTTCTTGGAGCCTCTTTATCCAGTGAAAAAATTCTTCCAGGAATTTAACCTAGAAAATCTCATACTGGTCGCTCGATCTTTCTATGTAAAAGATTCCTTTGCGAGTGTCCTCCACTAATTTTCTCCTTAGTTCTGCTTCTTTCCATATGAAGGTGTCACATCTCCTTTCCCACCATTGATCAATTCCAAATCTATGGATCAACGACAGCATTCTCCCTACAAGTTCCCTTTTAACACGGGTCTTGGCAATGGAACCATTTTGTTGGTGCTAATTTGATCAGACCAGGGTCCTTCTCAGGTTACCAACAAAAGGTACCATGTAGTCTAGAGAGCTGGAATTTTCATCTTCCCCGAAGAGAAGAAGTCTCACCTGAAGCATTGCTGAGACAAATAGATAGGGAACGCTAGGGAGAAGACCAAAGATGATCCATAGAGAAATCAGAACTCATTCATGTTCTTGCACAAGAGACATTAACATATTTGAAACATATAAATGTAGGAATCCAACCTACTTACGTTGCGAGCAAGCATTCAAACGTCAAACCATAAAAGGAAATATTGTACTGCATAACCAAGCACATAAAGACACAACATATTTTGAATTTTGGTCCTGCTTCATACTATCTTTAGGATCTTTCTCTGATTACAGACTCATAATTACATAGTAGGGCTCAGTACAGACTCTTGGCTCTTAGACCCATGTCACGGAGATCTAATCCTCATCGATAGCTCTGATCTATTACAGACTCAGGTGTGTCCTTTTCTGACCTACAACAATTAGCAACAGCTTAATCCCAAAGTCTGGGCGACTCTGACCAACCTAACTCTCTCAACCCAACTGACTAACTCAAGAACTAATGAACCAATTACAGAGCGATGAACCAAAGAATAGGCGAACAACAATAGTAATGAAAACAACCCCATTACATTATATATGTGTTGTTTCTTCCTTCTCGGTTTCCATGCCTTCTTGTTCTGTTGAAACCGTTTATTGCTTTGTTGGTGTTGCGTTGACTCCCACAATTGTTTTATGTTGCTCTTTTCTCCTGGCCTCTGATGGATTTTTTGCAACTCGTGCTTAGTCATAACTTGCGCAATTCTTTCTAAAAAATGAAGGGCCCAACAATTGGTAGATTTGTTGTTGCTTTGTGCTTAATAATGAGAGTAAATGCTAGATCTAATCTATGTGGATGTGCTTAGTGCTTGAATATAGTAGATCTAGTTAAATACTACAATGCTCTGTACTTAGGGTTTAATTTCACTGTAAACTAAGACTAGATATTGGTGAACTATAATTTCTAAGTGCCTTATTAAGGTGTTACAGTCACAGATCTGTGTCCCAGTTAAGGTTGCAGACACTGGATTCCTACAACCACACCTACCTCTACCTCGGGTGAGACTTCATATTCTTCGCAGGTGTTGCTGAAAGGGTCGGTAGTTAGGGTTTTGTTGGTGTGTTGTTGTAGCATTCAACCCTGGGTTTGCCCCTGTACCAACAAATGGTTATGTTGTCGGGACTGAAACTGTGATTGTTGGGAAAAAAGAAAAGAGAAGCTTTGTGCAAAGATCCGACCTGAAATTGTGAAAGCTCTGTGCATCGATATGTCGCTCTAGTGCGTAGTATTCTACTTGATATATGAAGCTCTATGTTAAGAAAAGAAGTCTGATCTGAAGAAAAGAGGTAAGATCTGAACGCTTTGTGCTCTGAGAAAGGTAAAACTGAGAATTTTGTTTTTCTTAAAGAAGTAAGATCTGCAAGCTCTGTGCTCTGGTAGAGGTAAGAATAGTGAAAAGTTTTATATCTGGAAGATTTGTGCTCTGCTGAAGATAAGATTAGTGGAAATTTTTGTTTCTAAAGTATGGATCTAGGTATGTTTGATAAGATTTGTCCTAGCTTGAAAACTAGGGCACCGATAGATGAAACAAGATTTGATATGAGTAGATTTGATAAGACTAGTGAAAGATATGTTATACCTATTCATAGAGAGAATGTTTGGACTAAAAAATGGATGTAGGATCCTAGAAAGAATTTTTTGCAGGTTAGCTACTATGATCCTAGTGCGCAGTACAGGAACAGTTAGGGATCATTTAAAAGAAAACGAGGATTAACCCTTTGTTACAGTTGCAAAAGACTGGGACATCTAGCTAAGGAATGCCCTGGTAGAAGATCTCGTTGTCTTTATTGTAGAGCTATGGACCATGAAGTATCGGATTTCCCTAGAATTATTGTTAAGGTTGAAAGAATGAATATGAAACAAGAAAACCATAAGGCAGATCCAGAAACTGGGATATTACAGAACCCAGAAAGAATCAGAGAAAGTATTGCTACAGATGAAAGAAACCATGAATGACCACCAACATATCAGCTTATCAAAGATATTCAAAGAAAAAGAGTGCATTGAAGCAAGAATAGGAGACTTCGATATTGATTGTGTTCTGGATGAGGAAACACGGGTGAATATCATCACAGAAAGAACTTGGGAACTTTTAGCGGAGCCTTCTATGATTCCTTCATTGGGAGGAATGTGATTATTCAGAGGAAAAATGATAACCCTATGTAGAAGACTTACACATATGTCTATGAGTGCTCATGGAACTTCGACAAAGGAATATTTTGAGGTTGTTAAATTTATTGAGAAAAGCGCTCCATTTACTATGTTACTAGGAAAACCTTGGATCAAGAAGGACCAGAATAAAAGGAAAGAAGAAGAAGTCTTAGAGCAGAAGAAGCAAGAGTTGAAAGATTTCATGACTAGGAGGATTGCACAGTTGATTGAAGAATGGGAGAACAGATCAAAGCTACTTAGGACCAGAGACTTGGATGTCGAAGTTGCAAGAACACAAGAAGATTTGCAGAAGACTGAAGCATCTACCCCAACTAGAGAAGAAGTATCACCCGTGCACCCTACAAAAGAATCTCAACAATGCGAAGTTACTATGCCAAAAGAACACAAGAATCAAAATGGGAAGAGGAATAATGATATGAAGCTCAACGGAAAGACGGCTCGAAAGCTCAACAAAAAGAGAGCAAAGATTGAAAAGTTACAAAAGGTTCCAGAGGGAACTTCACAAAGGGAAAATTTACAAAACAAGAACTTCATTGGGATATCAGAACAACATCACATGGCGAAGAAATATAGTCATTGGGAACAATATAACCATTAGAACGATACCCCGAATGGGTATAAAGGCATTTATGGTCAGAAAGATTGCCACTAGACCATTGGGACCATGTCATAATGGACAGAACTGAATTAATGAAGGTCTCTTGTCTGTTGGAAAGATTCGTTACATAGTTGTCTACTTATTCTGTTGACTATTCCACCGAAAAAAAAATTGTGAATTGTATCAGAGAGAACTCATTGCTACCACGTTGTGATTAGTAAGATCTACACCAGTTCTATTATTTTGCACACTCATTCATCCATCCGCTCTAAGCATGTATGTCGGACGAGCTTAGAAACGCAGAGAAAATAGTCGAAGAAGTTCTCATTGATCTCATGGCCGAGAGAGTAATGTCTACAAGTATTCAAGCATCCTCAATAAGAGAAGTGTAAGCCTCTCCGTCGACCGCTTGCAGATCCGGACCATACTGAGTCGTCACAGAAAAGAGAACCAAGCACAGAGATGACCTAGAAAATGCGAAGCTGATCCCGACCATATTACCTGATTACATCTCGCCTCTGGTCGGCGCGGTAAGTCGAGATAGTGTGCCAAGAGATTTCGAGTACACCATGGTTACTGCGTACCTCCTGAAGGGGATACGCATAGTAAGAGCATAGCAGGACAAGATCACAGCGTTGAAGTTCAGTGACTTCAACCTTGGAGATCGCAAGAACCATAGCATGCTCGCCCCATATAAATACTTGACCAGGATGAAGGGGAAGAATTCAAAGATAATCCCTCAGTCGTGGATGATGAACCTCACATAGTCCACTCTGCTGAATGTAATGAAAATCCCACACTTCAGAAGGCACCAGGAAGTTAATGCCTATTTCAAGTTACTACTTTCATGTTACCATGGCGGCTACTTATGGCTCGACCATCATATCATAGTCGACCCAGCATTGATCCATAGGATCACAAGATTGAGTATGAAAGGACCTGATCCGCAGGACTTCTATCCAGGAAAGGACACAGATCGCACCCTAGCACAAAATATCAAGGATACATACAGCAATGTTGAGAAGGGGACATGAGGCTACAAGGTAGCTTCCATCCAGAATGGCATAGTGCGCCTAGCATGTTAGTTAATTGCAGGTAAGATAGTAAGGAAGAACCAACCCATGCAGGTCACAGGCTTCGTCATTGATATTGCAGGGAAGTGTGTGGAAGGTCTACAGATGAACTAGGCTAAGTACCTATTTAATCATCTTGAACTGGACTTCTACAAAGCACAGGGTCAGGGCTATGAATTCCATTTTAACTGGATCTTGATCCTCAATATGTTTGTTTCTTGGGAAATTACAGAAGGTGCGACCTTCCTGGACATCGAGCCATTCGAGCCGCTTGTTGTGAAGTTCACCACGCTCTGGTACTCGAGCGATATGAGAAAAAAATGGCACTCGAACGTTGTTTTTCACATGTATTACCTCCAGTTGAAGAGAGCCATCGAATTTTAACCTCGCATGACTCTGAACACCCTACAGAGGTTCCGAACCCTAATGAAGTTATGCACAGATTGGCACTTCATCTAAATTACAACACGAGCAAACAAGCATAAACAGGAGCTTTAGTCGTACTACAAGATCACGAAAGAGGACCTTGAGGAGATCACTAAGGACTAGTTGAAAAACCTCCTTATTCCCGCAGACCCTATAGAGATGTCTGACCCTGACAGCCCAGAGACCACGCACAAAGAACATGATACACCCAAACACGGTAGAAGGAATAAAACCGAAGAGGTCCGAGACTTAAGCAGTGCCTCAGGCAAGACTGCTTCAATATCACCTGACCGAGGGGGTGATGATGAAGTAGAAGCGATAAATGAAAAAGAAGATGAACAAAAACAAGGTGAAGTAACACCACCTAGAGATGAGACCAATCCTCTAAAGAAGAGGAAATTTTCTCCCCTGAAACCTTCTTCTCGAAAGAAATCTAGAGCCACCGTGACCAAGATGCGGACTGTACTCACTACCGATGATTTTGACTTCATCATAGCAGCCCTAAAAAACACCTTGTAGGAAATCATGGAAAAACAAGAATCCAAGCAGGAGGAAATGTACGACAAAATTGAGGTCGAACTCCGAGGGGTATATCAATCCCTTCAGTCCAGTTGTGCAGTGTCCACTGTGCCCCTGCCATCGGGAGAACCGGAGTTGAGAGATGAGCCAGCCCAAATCCACCAACTAGCAGATGAAACCGAAGCTCGCCTTCGTCAAGCAAAAGAAGAAACAAAACAAGCCACCCAGGCCTTGAATCAAGTGCAAGGAGTACTTGTAGAACAACATCGAGTTATAGAGTGGGCGAAGGTTTCTCTCCGGGCAAAATTGGAAGAGGAGAAAACACAGATACAACAAGAAAAATAATAGTTGTTCGCAGAGAAACTCAAAGTGAAAGAAGCAGTCAACAGAGCACTTCACTCTGTGACAGGCTTAGAGCCACAGGCAGAATACCAAGTCACACGTCAAGTAGAACAACTCGCGGAAGCTATCCAGCATCTACAACAATGAATAACAAACTTAGAGCTCCGCACAGTGCCCGACACTCCGCAGGATGTGAGGGATCAAAGAGATGCAACCGCTTGAGGCACAGTTGAAAGAATAAAGGCCCTTGACATGGAATGTAAGAAACTGAGTGATCACAATGCCCAAATGTATGAGTGACTCACTAATAATCCAGAACTAAAGACACTGGAGTCACAGCTCTAAGAGGCGAAGTATCAAGCAGAAATAATATAGGCACAGTTGAAGCCCCTGTCAGCTGTTGAAAGAATGAAGTGATCCCAAGAACAACGCAGTGCTCAACAACAGGTCCATACCATTCAGAGAAAATTCATGGAAGTGACTCAGAGGCTCCAACCTATACAGGACGAGGCTTTCTAGCTATTCCCATAGATCGAAGGCCAAGGAGAAGAACTGGAGAAAATCTTCACTGCAGTAGAACAGTGCCTAGAGGGACCTATCAATGAAGTTGTTATCTAGGAGTTTGTTGAACAGGAGGTCGTGGCACAGCAACAAGTTGAAGTAGCTCGAGCCAAGCTCGAGGTTTTTGAGGCAGAATTATCAAAATCAGAGTGACTCGGGATGAGTCATAGGTGAGTTTTGGGGGCCTGGTTTCCCTTGACCAAGTTTTGAGGATCCTTGGCTAGGTTTGACCTATTTTTGGGACTTCGAGAGGTTGTCGAAGGAAGAGCGCAAGATGAAGTGGATATCGCGGTATCTCATATCCTTTTAGGGCCCTTTTTGGGATTCAGGATTATGTAATGGTTATGGGGATGTCATCCCATGGGTTTGCCCATGCTTAGGCCTATTTTGTAATGTATAAATAAGTAGCTAGACTATGTAAGTAAGCGGTGCTAAGTTAAGTGTGCTAAGTGTTGAAGTTCGATCTATGTGATTGAAGGTGCTAAGTGTTGAAGTTCGAGATTGCTTTTGTGCGTACTGTATGAGGCTTGCAGAGCTCAGTGCAAGAGAGTGTAAGAGATTGAGAAGAAGCTTAGTGTTGTAACCTAGCCCGAGGAAGGAGGATCTAGCGAGGTGCGCATATCTCTTGTCCTCTGTGAATTAGGGTTTTGTGGCTTTGTGCATGTAACTGATTGAAGAAGCTAATAAAGAAGACGAAGAGTTGGTGGACGTAGCCCCAGGGTGGGGGTGAACCACGTACATGTTGTGTTGCTCTGCTTTGTGTGATGTATTGATGTATTTATATATTTACTTGCTTAGTTATTTGATATAGATGAATGATAGGTAGATCTGTGGTTTCTTTGTGCTTAATAATGATAGTAAATGTTGGATCTGACCTATGTGGATGTGCTTAGTGATTGAATATAGTAGATATAGTTAAGTACTGCAATGCTCTGTAATTAGGGTTTAACTGTGATGTAAACTAAGACTGGTTATTGGTGAACTATAACTGTTAAGTGCCCTGTTAAGGTGTTGCAGTCACAGATCTATGTTCCAGCTAAGGTTGCAGACACTGGTGTCATGCAACCACCCCTGCCTCTACCTCGGGTGAGACTTCATCTGCTTCACAGGTGTTGTCGAAAGGGCTGGTAGTTAGGGTTTTTTTGGTGCGTTGTTGTAGCATTGAACCCTGGGTCTACCCCTATGCCAACATATGGATTTTGTCTTATCTAATGTAGGTGTCACATTCCAAAGAGATATGTAGATAGATTTTGACGATCTAGTCGGTAAGATTATCTAGGTTTGTCTTAATAACTTGATTGTTTATTCAAAAAACCAGTTGGATCATTTTGGTCATCTTAGAAAAGTTCTCATACGATGCAGAAAATTCAGTATTTATTTAAATCCTTCTAAATCTATTTTGGGTGTTACCAAGGGAAAGATCCTTGGGCATATCGTTTATGATTCAGGAATAAGCATAGATCCCGAAAGGATCATTGTTATTCTGAACCTTCCTACCCCCTCTTCCAAAAAGGAGTCTCAAGACTTTATGGGCATTATCAACTTTGTCCATAGATTTTTTCTTGGTTTTCTTTAATGGTAAAACCAATTCATTATCTTCTAGGGAAAGATCTCTCCTTTTCTTAGAATAAATACGTTGAAAATGATTTCGTAAGGATTAAGAAATCAATCAGTTCCACACCGGTTTTTGCGAAACCGGACTTTGAGAAAGATTTTATCGTATACACTAATGTCATTGAGGTAGAAATTTCTGCTATTCTCCTACAATGTGATGACTAGAATAACGAAAAACCAGTAGCTTACATGAGTCAAAGCTTAGCAGATGATGAATTTAAATATTCTTATATCGAAAAACATGCTTTTTATTTGGTTAAAGTTGTGGAGAAATTTCTCCATCTTATTCTAGGCAAGAACACATAGGTAAAATCCCTTTTCCTACTGTCAAGTTTTTTCTTTCGTGGACTTATCTTTCAGGAAATCTTGCACATTTTCTTTCCAAGATTCAGGAGCATGATTTAACCATCATGACTTTGAAAACAATTAAGGGACGATACTTAGCCCTTCACTTGGCTCAACATGCTGAAGCAAATGAAGAAATTGACGAACAAGATAATCCTCTTTCAAAACTATTTTACATTGAGAGTCAAACCCTTCCCATAGGTGAACATCCCTGGTATAAAAATCTGGTGTATTACTTGCTATATCATAAATTCCTAGATGATTTAGATACTCATCAAAAGAGAAGGCTTTGTCTTGAATCTTCCAGAAATATTATTTTAGGAGACTTTTTGTTTAGAAGATTTCTTGATGGCATATTACTTCGATGTGTAAATAATAAGGAAGCACATAAATTGTTACAAGAAACTCATGGATCTTCAGATTCTGTTATTCATGTAGGTGGTCACTTTTCTATAAAAACAACTTCTTTTAAAATCATTAGAAAAGGTTGTTATTGGCCCTCAATTTTTCAATATTCTTATAAATTTTCAAGATCTTGTGACAAGTGCTAGAAATTCACTGGGAAAGAATGCCTTTCTGCCATGCCTTTGCAACATGTCCTCCCTGAGTTTCCTTTTTCGAAATGGGGTCTGGAATTTATCGGTCCTATTAACCCTCCATCTTCAGCATGGCATATTCTTATCTTGAAAACCACAGATTATTTCACTAAATGGATTGAAGTTGTTCCACTTAAACACTCACAGCATGAACATGTTATTTCTTTCCTTGAAACTAATATTTTCTCTAGATTTGGCATTCCTTTAGAAATTATTATAGAAAATGGTGCCACTTTTATTTCTGCTAAGCTGGCTCAGTTTCTAAGCAAGTTGGGAGTCAAACATTTCACCTCATCAACTTATTACCCTCAAGGAAATGGGCAAGTTGAGTCTACTAATAAAAATTTGGTTAGGATCATCAAGAGGCTCATTGAAGATAATCCTTGACAATGGCACACCCTCCTCACTTACGCCCTTTGGGAAGATTGCACTACTACCAAGGTAAGCACAGGTTGCACTCCCTTTCAGCTTGTTTATGGTCAAGAAGCCATTTTTCCTACCGAACTGGAACTTTCTTCTCTACGGTTGATGCTACATATCGAAGAATTAAATTCTTCTAATGTTCCTCAAAGGGTAAATGCATTGTTAGATTTAGAGGAACAAAGAATGTTTTCCTTGGAAAACATAAAGAGACGACAACAAACCATGAAGAAATATTTCAACAAAAGCGCAAAAGTTGTCAGGTTTAAAGTAAATGAGAAAGTCTTTCTTTTGGATTCAGCCCATGCTGACGAAGGAAGACATTCGAAGTTTCAAAAGTTATGGTTGGGTCCTTTTAAAATCGCTTTTGTCCTGGGCACAAATTCTTATCCTCTAAAGGACTTGGAAGAGCGATTATTTTCCTATAGTACCAGCGGTTCCCACTTGAAACACTATGTGGAACCAATTTGGAGGTTGAACATTGCATGAAAGTCATTGTTGTATTATAGTTTTATGTTTCATTGCTTTGATTTTTCCTTGTTGCTTTTATTTTTATGTTGTTTCATTTCCACTATTTTTCTTTTTTTGTTTATCATAAATGAACTTTGGATCAATTTTTCCACAAAGATGTTATTTTGTAAGTATTGTTGGTCAATAACAATCAAGTTACACGGTTGTCATGATGTCCCCCTTGTAGACATCACTGAAATTTCTCTCTATTACCAGTACTATTGTTAGATAGATAATTGGATTTTCATCCCTACTTTTTGCTTTCCCTTTCTTCCCTCCACCCTGAGATTCAAGAAGAGCACACCATAATTTTTTCTCCTTTAAACAATAAACACTTTCACTATGACCAATCAAATGTTATGAATACAGGAATAAACCCCTCATACGTAACACTTTCCATGAGCTATTCCCAAAGTCCTTGATCATTTTTCCCTTAAACCGCCTCACTCCCCTTGTTGCATAATCATTTTGGTAGATAATTCTTTGATCTACGGTTCACTTGGTCTGCAAAACTAGACATTTTGAGTTCTTAATCTGCTGGAAACAGATTTCCTTGTGGAATCGCCAGTTTCTTGATGCTTAAAAACGAAATGATGAATGTTATGCTCACAAATGATTGCCAAGCTTTATTATTTATCTATATTAATAATATACCAGTAGGTGGGACCCCCTTTTATACTCATTGGAATAGGGTGGATAAGCAGTGCTTATATTTTTAATGTCTATGTGATGGTAGCAACATGGCTCTCTACAGTTCATTTTGATTCAGGTCGTGGTTTAAAATTTTATGGTAATATGTGTTGGTTGGATGATTAAAACATGGAGCTTAATGGTTTGGATGATCTCTCTTGAAAGATGATAATGCTTCCCTTTTGAATAAAACAATTATACTCCAAGTTCTAATGTCGTGTATTGTTCATGAAAAAGGTTGGGTGCTCTTGACCCTTGCTACGATGGTTATGCGCATTGTTTGAGTTTCATAGTGGGTTTTGTTCCTAGCACATTGTATTTTGAAGGAATTTGATATTGGCAAGGGGTGGTGCACTTTGCAAAAGTTATATGGAAATTTTGGGTTTTTGGTTGATTAATGGTGTAGTGCTATGGTGAGTTGGCTAGTGGGCTTGGCTCGTACTAGGAATTGAATGAAGATCTGAGTGGAGAAGAAACGTGCAGTAAATGCACGTCACTCAAACTCCCCTCAAGCCCTTGACCCTAGTCATTCTTGCATTTTTTTGGCTCTGGTAGTTGTTGTTGCTCCGCAATGCTCAGTCGTGGAAGAAGTATACAATCTTGTTTATTCTCCTCGTGCAGAATTTTACAGGTATGGGTTTTCTTACTCTTCCATCCATGAGAGTTTCTCTGCCTTTGAATCAAATGTTGGCTCTAGGTTCTTGTGGTCTGTGTGATTCCCAAGTTGTTATGATATTTTGGAATTGTGTGTTATGGTTGCATTTTTGGTTTTTTGTGGTGTTCATTCTAAGACTGTTGAATATTAAAAGATTGGTCGCGTGGTCTTTGTTGTGGGTAATCATTCGCAGGGAATTGTTAAGTAAAGGTTGCAATGAAGCCTGCTTTGCCATGGTTTTTTTTATCCCCTCTGTTGAAATTGGTTATCAAATTCTACCTAAACTCTGAGCTTGGTGAATACCCCACCTATATCTTGACATTACTAGTCTTTGTGACTAAGTATTCCCACGCCATGTTCGACTCTGTGGATTTTTATGTGAATTATGATGGAAGGTTGGAGAATTTCACGCCTTGTCTTGGAAAAACCCTGAGTTGTTAGCTTACTTGCTATGACCTCACTGACACCATTGAATAGTAAATGTTATACATTACAAGGGCATTGCTACCCAGAATTTGATGAGAGCACTATTCATGCTTTTTGGTTGGGCATGGGTTTATATTTGGTCGCTTGTTATGCAGTGTTGTTAAAAGGGGTTGGCTTCAATTGTTTTTCTTTTAGCAGTTGCAATGTGTTGTTGGGGACCCATACAGTCGAGGGAAATTTTGCATGTTTTCATTCTTATGGTAAATTATGATAGGGCACCTACAGAATGAGTTGTCTGTGCCATTCATCTGTCAAAATATTTGGTCGAACCACCTATTCTTACCTTCCACTTGTTGTCTTAAACCCTGAATATTACTTTGAGATCGTATTTACTCCAATTTGAAGTTGATGGGAGCACGGTGCATGCTCGGTTACTTGGGCATGATTTTGTTTGGTCTCTTGTTTGGTAATTATGGAAGATATCCATACTCAACCATTGATTTTAAGCTTTTGTTCAAAATATTGAATGTTTTCCAGTTCAATCATGATGTTGATTGTATAAAAGGGACACTTGTGTTTGAAATGTTTGGGGCCCAAATAAGAGTGATAACGTCCAAATTAATTGCATATGAACAGTGTTTAAATAAATTATGGATATGAGTTGTTGTAAACACTGTGTGTGTCCTTGTTGGTTTTAAAGATTAAGTATTGGAGTTAATTTTATGGTTGTGGCTCAAAGGCTATTGTTGTTTCCTATAGCGATTATGATGTTGTTCGCTATGACTTTCATATTATGATAATGTGGATACAATAGTTACTGTAATTAAATATTTATGGGCATACATATTATTGTGTAAATAATTCAGAAGCCAGCAAGCAAATTTGTCAAAGAAAGTACCAATTTGAATTATTGTCTTGGAAAAGGAACAATGTTAAACTTTGAAGGTCTGGACAGAGATATGTTTTGATTCCATTTAAGATAGCTTGTTTTGATTTGTTTCACTTGAATAGTATCCATATCGTTTCCCTATCATTCTACCATTTTCTCTAATTACATTCTCCTCACAATCCTGATTTCACTTATTGCATCCCTGTTTTGTGATATAAATTTAAAAAGAAACAGTTTGTGTAGAAGTGACAAAAAGGATAACATAGCATGGGTTGGTGATTGATATTTTGATATTTTATTACACAGTTAAATTGTTTGATTAATTGTTGAACAGTATTCGTATATGCATTCCCTATAATTCTATCATTTTTCACTAACGACACTGCCTCCTTATTTCCCACGAACCTTATCACCACTCTATTCACATGGAAATTAATGAATGGTTTGTTATGGATGGATTTGCATGTATCTCGTGTCAGTTTTTTAGCCAAATTTTGATTCATGTAAGAAGAGTGCCATGTATGGTTTATTAAGAGCTTCATTACTGATGAACTGCTGCTACAGGATGAGATTTTTCAGTAGAGGCAATAATGGTTGAAATAACAGAGGCAGGGGAAATTGGAATTGAGGCCATAGGAGGCCTATATTTTTTATCCATTTTGAGGTTGATCCTAAACAATTGAACCAATTGTTCCAAGATGGGTTCTTTAATTCGGTTGGCCATGGAATAATGCACCCTCGACCAGAAATACCCCTTTTCATCCTCCTCAAAACATCCCCGGCATTCTCATTCCTCCACATGTGTCCTTGAAGCCTGAAGTCCCCGAAAATGATGATTGGCAAGAGATCGTCAACCAACCTGTCTCTCACCATCGTGGTTTGCCCACTATGTCATTTCCTTATCCACCACCTGTCAATCCCAATGTCCATATTTCCCTTCTTGTTTCGCCAGTTCAATCTTCACACGCCAGTAAGAGATTAAAAATTGATATTCCCCAACCTGTGCAAAACAAGGGAAAATCAGTTGCCTCCTCTTCTTCTCCCTCCAATGATTCCTCGAAATCCATGTTTTCTCGCAATCATTTGAAGGATGATTGTTCCCATGTGATCAACGAGATATAGCCCCAAGGGTCCAATCAACCACATGCTACTTCCAATAATTCTAAGGGAAACAACAGTGAAAAAAAGGAAAATTGCCTCACAAAGTGGAAAATATGGTTTTTAGATTATGTTTTTTTTAATAATTTCAGTTGATGAAGACAGTTATTAGTGGTTTTCAGTATTTTAGATAGCAAGCTGTATTTTGATATTTTATGGATAATGTGGATAATGTGGACATATATATTCTTTTTAGATATGATATAAATTATTTCTGATATTTAAATATCCAGTTTGAAAGATATTAAAGGGAGTTACAAGGGTGGCATAAGGTTAAAATGATTATTTTTTTTGTATTATAATTCATGAGTTAAAAGGAAAAACTGATGGGATTCACAAGGGGTCCCACCTACCTAGTTATTATTAATTAAGACTCTTAACTATATTATTATTATTTATTTCTCCTAAACTAATTAGTTAATTTAAATCAACTTAACTAAAGAAAGTAGTTGAACTAATTCAGCTTATTTGGAAAGTATAAAAGTTGAATGAGAAGAAGAGACACGTGGAGAATAGAAGGAGAAAAGAAATACTAAGGTTTTCTCTTTAGTTACATGAGATAGTTTCAGTTTTCATTCATTTCTGAGTTTATTATAATCCTAATTCTCTTCTTGACAGCAGGGTCTTATTGTAGACAACAAGGTTCAAGACTGAGCCATATTTTTTAGACGTTTGTTTTAGAGGTGTTGATCCATCCTTGATAGTCTGTGTATTCTTGTATGCTTGTGAATTAAGTTTCATGGTTGATAAAGGATATCTTGCAGAGTCGGATTGGCAGCAGTTTGTGGCAAGTTGATCCAGATTATTAATTTCAGTTTTATTTTATTGTCGGAGTCTTTTGTATGGTGTTCATCAAAGATCTCTAAATCAGACTTTGGTCCATTTCCTCACAGGGGTTTTGTAAAGAGAAGAAATTTTTTATGTCTTAGAGTGAAATAAAATCAGATTGTTGTTATGTCTCATATATGTGTATTTGTGACTTGGTTACGTTTCACTTTTTGATCTCCATGTTTACTTAATCGCAAATCTGTGTATATTCCAGAAGTTATTTTATTTTTATTTTTTTGCAACATATTTAAAAAATAAATCAGCCTCAGTCCTTGTAATTAATACTTGTGTATTGATAGAATATTTTGAGGCTATAAACCCCAGGTGGAATTCCCAACTATCTTGTCCTAGCCAGGCAAGATCTGAAAATTATTGAGTAAGGTAATTCATACCTTTTCCTCAACAAACCTCAACATCTCTGGTATGACTTGTGACCTTCTATATCTCAACAAAAATGATCACTAATCTCTTGGGGTGGTGATATCACCCCTAGATCATATATGATAAAATGAAATACAAGTAAGAAATCATATATACAAATGGAAATACAACTATTCTATCATGAAATGCATATGGTATATACAATGAATGCAAATGCCTACCTACTTACATGTACTCACCTGTTGGTTGAATGTTAGGTGTAGTCAAATAGACAGTGAAACCATCCTAGCAATGTCTCATAATACCTACCTCTGTGCTTCATCATAAACCAAAACAATGATAAGTCAAGCACAAAAATATCATGAGTTAGAAAATGTATTATATCATCAGAAATCATAAGGTATAGCTCATCGAGGTGAGAGGGAGGGAAAAAATCATGCCAATTCACACCTTTAGGAAAGTGCTCAATCCATCTCAGAAAGGGATAGTGAAAAATCAAAGGTTCAATAGACTGACTCAAAGAGTCTGAAGGTTGGCTACCTTGGATGTCTTCACAATTTGAGGTCTGGGAAGGAACCAGCGAGAACCTAGGGGATGACTGAAAATTTATTAAGGGAAGGTTGGAAGATTGAGATAAAAAAATTCTTCTTGAGGTATTCAACCTACCCTTGAATTCTAAAAGTAAGCTTTGCCTCAGAGAAAATTTAAGACAAAGGGCATGCTTCCCAACTACACCTTTAGTGACACAACGATATAAATTATTCAAAGGGAGCTGGAAGACATTGTCATAAGGATCCTTCTCTGGGAAATCATTGTACTCACCTTTATAAATATCCGAGCACAACGATGGTTGATTATCTTCTTCATGAGTGCTCAAAGGAATATTCAGCCAAATCCTCAGGTTATGACCGAAAATCATTAGGAGAACATAGCACCAAGTCATCCTTGGGTGTCTGAAAAAGGTTTGTAATCATATCATCTCCTTGTTTTCAAATGCCAAAATTATTAGTAACCTCATATGATAGTTGTAAAGGAAACTTTTGAAAATGACCCTCAATGTCGTAAATGGGATCCCCGCCATATCCGATCACATCCCACTTACACTTTCCGACATGTATGAATTCATCAATATTATCAACCTAGTCATCAACTTTATTATAACATGAAGGGCTTGAAACATCCAAGAGCTCCTCTAACACTTCTTCACTTTCCAAATCATAAAATAAATCATTATCAAAATTTTGGAATGGAAATAGCTGACCGTTCTTACTTCTTCCTATGCAGGAGCTTCAATGATTTGGATAACTTCATCAAATGGAAGAGCATGCATCATTTTCTCGTCCTCGTGACTTGCATCCACATCTTCAAATTTACAGCAAGGAGGATCTATCTTACTTAAGGATTCCATTTCTCCTTCATTCTCTGAATCATAGAATAATGTATTATCAAAATCCTGAAAAGGAAAGTGACTAACCTCATCCTCTTCTTCTTGTGCAAACAAAATAGGATTTGGGATGTCTTGATCAAAGGGAGGAGCACACATTAATACTTCATCATTATTTTTAATACCTTCAAGTTCTTTCTCTTCAACCAGCTTCTCATTATCCTTTCTAGAAGAATGAGTAGATTCATGTTCCTTCCCATGGGATTGGTAACCTTCATCAAGACCCCCTTCATCAACCTCTTGTTGACTGACGTCTTGTTCTAAATCTTTCAAGGTTTCTTCAATAGATGTCTCAAGGGAGGGTACTCTCTTAGGAATATATGGGGTATTTTTGGGCTCATAAACCTTGAATTTTGGAACAAAGGATTGTTCTTTGAATGAGGAGATGTTAGCTTCAATTTTCGTAGCCATGTTATAAACTTCCCGGATTGTTTTAGGAGCTTCATATTTGGTAGGGAAACTTATTTTTCCTGTAAAGGCTTTGGTGTAAAGAAAAAGAAGAAAGTCATGTGACGGGTGATGGCTTACTGGGATCTGTTTTAATACCCTTTCAAATTTATCATGAAATTCCCTAACAGTTTCATTATTATTCTTCTTCATGTGATTACGTTTCTTTAGAAAAACACAAGGATCCCATTTTTTGAGAAAAACCTCTTCTAATTGATCCATGGATGTAATACTAGAAAAATGGATGTCATCATACCATCTCCTGGCATTATAATGAAGAGTAGTAGAGAAAAGTTTCATTGCTAGGTCTTCAACATTGTCACTGATAGGGTGAAGTCGAAAGAAAGAATAAAAATCACGCACATGTTTATTAGCATTCTCTTCATCACTACCAGTGAATTTAGGTAGCCATTTTTCATCTCATAGGCATTGTCGAGGATACCCTGGTATTTTACTCATATCCAAGGGTTTAAAATTTCTTGGGTCCCATTGAGAAGCCATGTTCAGATTAATCATTAGTGGAGTCACCAGATAATCCTTCTGGGGATCATCAAAGGTATGAGGGGATCACCCTCACT
>ML816564.1:15181-31434 GCA_009831015.1 Picea engelmannii
CAAAGCTCTCAAGTATAATTTGTAGTAGAACTCTTCATACATATGCAAGCCCTTGCAAACCTTAACCTTTTCCATAAGATATCCCTCTTTATATAGGGTGAAAGGGAGATGGGTGAGGGGATTAGGATGATCCCACTAAATTACAGAAGCGATTAAGATCCAAACCGATCGGAGGCCACCTCATCTTCTAGAAGATTCCCTTCTAGAACATTCATGAATTTTGACTTTTCCTTTTCTTAAGAATCGTCACACCCTATGCACAGGAAGCCTGCGATGAAGTCACAGTCCAATTTTAGTGTAGAGTGTGATGATCAGGCATCGTCACACCCCATGCATACAACAGGGTGCGACGACCTTCCTTGTTATAGTTTTTGAAAGAGGAGAAGAAAACCACTTTTCTCAAGGAGAAAGTCTCTTTTAACATTTTCATGGAACATGAGCACATGTTGTCAGTTGATCACTGAGGTGACCAAAATAATGTGTAAAAGAGTTCCCCCCAAAGTATGAAACTAGAACTTGTGACAATTGAAACACTTTGTAGAATGTGTGTGTCGAAAACAAGGAGTGCATCGATCGAGAACATGCAAACAATCAAGCATTTTCATAATAACATACCATCTTTTGAGGTAGGCATTCCCATGCTCAGAATACAAGTGAATTTAATAATAAGTTTGAAGTGAGTCATGGCCACTAAATATACACTGTGGATCCATGTCGTCATGATTCAACATAGCCACTAGAAATATAATGTGGATCTATGCTCTAAAAGAAAAATTCGGACATAGCCACGAGACATACACTGTGGATCTATGTGTCAGTACAAACTTATGAATACTTTGTCGCAACCTGAACCAAGATGATGAGATCTGGGTCTTCATTTCCATCGTCTCTAAGTACGAATATAGCCATGTGATTATAGGTGTCGAAGTCAAACATGGTAGAAACCACTTGATTACCGATCATTAATGAGAACCATTAACAAGTGCGGGTTAAATCACCATTGATGTCAATGAATCCCAAGGTACTCTAGTACAATCCAACGAATGTGGATAAATGAGTTGAAGTAGAAAAATCGATGGATTTTTCCAATCAGGGGTCAATGATGTGAACCCACTATTGAAAGTGAAGAAACCTACCATTGAGGCATGCAGGCTCTAAGGTACTAAATGATTTCTAAATCTTGTTCCCAGATAATGAGTTGAAGTCGATAGGAAAAGACTTTTCATAGGAGGTCCTTTATGTATCCCCATCAATGACACAAAATATGTAACAGATTTGAAGTAGATTAGAGTATGAAGTGATTCGGAACTGACTCAGGGAAGGTCGACATGGTAGAAAATTTATAACTGCAGATGGACAACTCGATAGAAGGCTTGTTTAGGTTGGAATTCTCTTGAACATATGAACAACACGACAATTGTCTTGGCATAATTGACTCAAGGAGGACCCAACATATGAAATTGTGGATGGTGAAACGAGAGACAAATGCATTTCCCAACCCGGATACAATGTTGAAGGGGGGTGTCATGTTCAAGAGAGACTATTACTTCCACTAACACAAATACAAAGACACATTTCTTTCCCAATTTTCCCCCACCATTTCTGGTGAGTACCTCTTTATTTTTACGTAAGCTTGAGGAGGATAACATATGATTTTAAATGTAATCTCATCCTTCGAACGAGTCCCTCAATTTTTTTTTAATGAACGCTAAGAAGGAGTGGTTCAATCCCATATGGGTCTTTCAATGCTTGTTTAATGAGTCCAAAGAAAGAAAAATCAAGGGTTTTCATTTTTAGAGAGTTTGAAAAACACTTAAAGAGAACTCCATAAGGTCCTTTTTCGTAAGTTAGTCCGGCAATACCAAAAAAAGAGATAACCTACCGCTCATCATACATTTTCTTCAAATACTTATACGAGCGTGAAAAGAACAAGGTCACTCGACTATCTTTTGATGTTTAGAGAGATTTAAAAGAGCTTAAAGGATACTCCATAGGTTTCATTTTTTGTATTACCATTGCGAGTTCGAAAAACGACAAAATATTACTCGATTACATTCTCATGGTTTCACGAGCGTGAGAAAGAATTAAGACTGTGCTCGAAGTTTTTCCTGAAAAACCCTAAAAGAAAAAATAGATCAAAAATGGTGGACCTTTGTTCAAACGTCTTCTCCCTGGACCTTTTAATGTGCAATAGTCAACACTTTGCAAATTTGGTTAGACTTTAGGGCATGGATAAAATATAAAAATCATTTAATTTTGCAATAAAAAAGTGGTAAAAAACAATAAAATAGGCTAAAACACCATTTTACCATTTCATTTGCAAATTTACCCAAATAGTGCCCCAAAACCCTTTTTCCTCCCCAAATTTCAATTGTCGATTTTGGAGTGTTTGTTGGATCGTTTTGTGAACCGTCTCCATGAAAAAGGTAATCTTCTTCTTATTTATCCTTTAATGGTTTCAAATTTTGTTTTCATAGGTTAAATTTGGATTTTAGGTCGATGTTTTGGGGCTACTTGCGCGTTGAGATCGTCGCAGGTCCACTGTATCGTGAAATTTGACGTTCTGACATCTTCGTAGGAGACCCAATAGGTAGGGTGCAATGACATCTCTTTGTGTAAAAGCGCAGCCCTGTGACGACCGCAGTCAAAATTTTGAAAAGATAAATCTAACTAGAAAAACCTCTAGGAATGAATTTTTTATGTTTCTAATCTTCTTTTAATGTTCTTTGGCAGGATTTCCTTGGTAAAAATGCTCGAGTGGCATGAACGAGAGCATGAGGAAGAGGATTATTTTTCCGGGAATGACCTGGGCACAGTTATGGTGCTAAGGCAATGTGGGTTACTCAAGTTTTTCAAGATTCAGGGCATGAGAGTCCAACTAAGGATGCTAGAGTATTTCGTTCACATGTGGGATGTGAACGAACAAGACTTTGGCGTGGGTTTTCATACGCTCACATTGGATATAGAGGATATCTAATTTATGACATGGTTGTCTCTCCGTGGTTCATGGGTATATCTCACAGGCAACAGGGGTGGGGGAGAACCTATGGGTTACTATGTTCGCCACCATTGTGTGCTAGGTACGAAAAAACACAGTGGAAAGGTAGCCATCAGAGATGTTCAGGATTTACCGTTGTGGACCATCCTTTATACCATTACCTGCATGGCAAGGAGTGCATATCCCCATATGGATTTTCAAAGACATTTTTAGTATGCGATAGAGTGCATGGAACCCAGGGTCTTCAACTGGTGTGAGGGTGTCCCGAAAAGCATGAAAAAACAACTCACAAAGTGCCGAAACGGCCGGTTGAAACAATTTGGTTATGGGTCCATTTTGGTGTCCTTATTCTTAGAGAGGGTTCATTTCCTACGTATACAGGTAGAGTGGGGTATACCCGCTCCACAAGATCCACAGATGAAGAGGTGGGTGGATCTAATTGCTTGACATGGTGGCGTTCCTATCGTCAAGTATGACGATGTTTTCTTCCAATGGTTGAGGAATCAGCTAATCATGGTGGAGGACTCTACATACATCAGGATGGATTTCTATGGGGATCCTGACTTAGCTCTTCCTGAGGGATCTCAGTGTAGGGACATAGGTTAGAAGAAAATTTTCTTTTATATAATGTTTTTGATATTTTAATTATATAAAAAAAAAATTGGTGTCATTTATCCAAGACTAATAAAGTTCTCTCAATAATGAAGACATGGGGCCTTATCATCCTCTTGGATCATCTTCCATTCAAAGGAAAGGATAGAGGTGGTGTAGTAGGGGTAGCTACCATGGATCTAGAGGCTATTGAAAATAACCTGGAGGGACTAACCATGCATGTCCCTGATGCCACGATGGATAAACTTCCTAGGCACTATCAACGCCACACAGTTGGCGTATCTACATCTATTGGTCGACTGCACTGTAAAGTGGCACGGAAAGTTGTTTGTTACAGTGAGAAACATCCTTGATTCTTTTTGTACATGAAGCCATGAGATTCACTTTTTGATATTTTAGTCTTTGGGAAAACACTTTTTGTAACTTTATCGTTATTGATATAAAGTTTCTACCGGCTTACTTGTTTTTGTCAAAAATGTGTGATTGTGTTTATAAATGTCTCAAATGTATGTCTAACACATAATTATCCAATGTATCTATCAATGTATTTAGACATATAGGAATATGTTGATATTCAAAATAATCAAAGTGTCTTTCCAAGAGGCGAATTCGTAAATATACCTATAATAAAGTAGGACTTCGGATGTAATGAATGTTACTCAACTGTAGTACTACTAATTGTGAATCAAGTCGTACAATAAGATGACGGATGCCAAGTGAAACAACGTCATTTAATAACTCGATAACTGCACTATATTCCGTGATATTATTAGTTGCACGACCAACTCAAACACCATGTAGACTGATCAATTCATCCTTAGGTGTATAGATTGCCCAAGAAGCATACACTGAGTTTTGAGTACTGTGACTAGTACCATCAACAAAGCCGATATAGGGTAGAGAAGACACCGACATCTAGAAACCAAGAACAATGCAAGGTAAGCAACTTGAAAGACGGAACCAAAAATGAAAAATCACACAAGAGTATGATACACTAAAAATATACAACACTTATGCAAAAATAGTTTAAGCATAGTACTTTTTCAAGTAAATCCCATTTTTGGGTTCACTCAAAGGAACTCCATCATAATATACCAACTCATAAGCCCCTTTCTCCAACACTCATTTCACAATATAAGGGCCCCACCACATGGGCTTGAATTTACCGGCCCCTAATAAGTCATGATCCTATTCGTAAAGGAGAACCAAATCACACTCAGAAAATACACGTGGTTTGATATGATTGTCATATTGAGCTTTGGCATTCTTTTTCTGAGTTTTGATGACTAAGGAAAAATCATGGCGATTCTTGTCTAATTGCATCAAATACAAGAGACATTATTCTGCAGATGAGGTGTTAGGGAGAAGTTCAACAACTAGTTTCAAAGATGGAATTTCACATTCAATTGGCAGAGTTGCTTCAATACCGTATACTAATTGAAAATGTGTGAATCCCATGGCAGACTTAATGGATTTCCGGCAGGCCCATAATGACGAGAAGAGAATCGTGTGCCAACTTAACCTGTAAATTCCTACCATTCGTCGAAGCATAGTAGTGATAACTTTGTTGATTTCCTCAACCTGGCCATTAGCCCGTGGATAACAAGGGGTTGAGTTTTCATGTCGAAGACCCAACTTTTCATTAAGTTCAGACATCATGAAATTGTGAAAATGACTACCATGGTCAGTGATGATGGCTTGAGGGACACCAAATCTAGTAACAATATGATTCAATATGAATAACGTTGCAGTTTTCCTAGTATTATCAAATGTAGGCATTGCCTTGGCCCACTTAGTGAAATAATCCACGGCTACGATGATGTATCCATTCCCCCCGGTTGAGTGAGGGTTACATGTCATGAAGTCAATTCCTTATTTAGCGAATGTACCAACGAAAACTACAGGGTGAAGAGGAGTAGGATGAGATCAGATGTTATTGTTGTAGGTTTGAAAAGCGTAGCATTTCTAGATGGCAGTAATGGAATCTTTAAATAATGAAGGCCATAAATAACCAGCTCATAAGATATTTTGAACAGTGGCATACCCATACATATGACCACCACATGCTCTAGAATGACAATCATTCAAAGCTTTCTCAACTTCATCATAGGTGAGACATCGTTGAAATATGGAGTCAATACCATGGTGGTAAATGGTATCACCAAGGATGATGTATTGACGTGATTGATACCGAATACGATGATGATTTGTACTAGAAAGATCGGGTCAGAAAGTTTGGGTTTGGATATAAATGATAATGTTTCCATTCCATATGTTTTCAGAACTGATCAGAAAGAGATATTCATCAGGAAAGGAATCTTATGCCA
This sequence comes from Picea engelmannii, assembly GCA_009831015.1. NCBI lineage: Eukaryota > Viridiplantae > Streptophyta > Pinopsida > Pinales > Pinaceae > Picea > Picea engelmannii. Next base: position 21,119 of record ML816564.1, read on the forward strand.
CAATTTTTGTCTCAGTAGAGGGAAGGTCACATATCAACTCAAAAAAAACCAAAGAATTCTTTGACTTGGCGCGCTCAAAATCCAAATCAAACTCTTGGAGAATAACTATCCAGTTAGAGTATTTCCCCCCCAACAATTGTTGATTAAGGATTTGTTGCATGGGGTTGCAATCGGAAATGACTGTGTTTTTGCGTAATAAGATGTAGTGACAAAAACGTTGAACAACTTGAACAACTGCCAAGGCCAATTTCTCCACATGTAAATATTTGGTTTCTATGGTTGTCAGACTCTGACTCAAATAGTATATAACATGTTCATCATGTGAATCATCTTCTTGGAATAGAACCATAGCAATGGTTGAGTCCGAAGAAGCTAATTACAGAAAATAATCTCGACTATAATCAGGTGGAAACAAAAGTGGTGTATGGGTCAAGGCGAGTTTAAAAGCTTCAAAGGATTTGTTGGCAATGTCATCCCATACAAAATTGTAACCTTTCTTAAGAAGATGAGTAAATCCTTTCATTAATTCAACATAGTTGGGGATGAATCGACGTAAAAGGTTTGCCTTCCCTTGCAAACTTTGGAGTTTGCATAGCCTGGAAGGAGGAGGTAAATTGAGGATAGCCTCAACCTTTAGAGGGTCTACTCTAATCCCATGTATAGACACGATAAAACCAAGAAGTATTATGGACTCCACACACAAAAAAAAATTATGTGGATTCAATTGTATGCGATAATAACGACAGCATAGGCAAATGGCTCATAGATGTATCGAGTGATCATGATGACGCCTAGAATGCATCGGTAGATTGTCTAGGTAGGGTTGTATAATGTGCTTAATGTCATGAAAAGCATAAGATGTAGCACGTTGAAAAGTCACACCAGCATTTTTGAGACCAAAAGGTATTTTCCGGTATCCAAAAGTTCCCCAAGGGAAAATAAAAACAGTCTTATGTTGATCCACAGGTAAAATATTGATTTGATTATAGCTGGAGAAACCGTCCATCAAGGAGAATATTTCACTCTCGGCACAGTCGTCAACAATCCAGTCAATGAAAGGGGTTGGATAATTTTCCTTGGGACAAGATTTGTTGGTATCCCTATAATCTACACAAACACAGATCTTGCCTTGTTTCTTCATAACTAGAACAAGATTGGACACCCAATCAGTCAAATCCATTGGATATACAAAACCAACTTTAAGAAAATTTTCAACTTCAGTCTTAATAGAAGCATCTTTATGTGGGTGTACTGGGAGAAGTCTCTGTCGAACAGGTTTAGCATCCAGGTAATTCTTAATCTCATGTACAACAATATTTGGATCAATTCCAGACATTTCTTCGTAACTCTAGGCAAAAACGTCACGAAATTCTTGGAAAAGAACTTTGTAAGTACGAACCTCATCAGTAGAACATGAGGCATCGATGTGAAAAGTTTCCATGACTCTAGGTTTAATTGAAATATCAAGAGGGATGGTAGGTGAAATATTTCCTAAGTTCGCTTCATACAAAACACTGCATGTTGGTTCAGGAACAAAGGAAATAATAACAACGGTAGATGGAGTTGAAATTTGATGATAACTCTCTATGTTCTTGGGTTCCAGGAAGAGAATATAATGATGATGCCCATCGTCCCATGGAGTATCTTCCATATACATGACTGTCCTGATCATCTCATCAATGGGAAATATCACATGAAATAGATCATGAGATGTATCACAAAGAGAATGATGAGGAGGAGTTGTCGATTGAATAGCTTGATAAGCCAATTCTACTGGACTCAAAGGAATTCAGTTTTCGTAACGAAGACAATCATCATATCTAGGTATTATCCAAGGGTCATAAGACGTAGGGGTTTCACTAACAGTGGTTGATATCATGTTAATCGAAGTGAAAAAAGGAGGAGTGATATTAGGTGGTGGAATGGGGAACGTACCCATTAATGTTGAATATTTTAAAAGTCCTACACCGACATTATCATAACATGGAGGTGTTTTCACAATGAAAGGTGTGCTTCTAGTACATGAATTAGAATTAAAGAAGGCCAGTTGATCAACAGTAATGACTTTTCCTTGGTGCGGGAAATGTAACACACAAAAAAGAGTAGAAACAACCGGGTGCATGGAATCAATCCAACTACGGCCAAGTAGAAGGTTGTAATCGAGAGGTGCATCAAATAACTCAACCTCGACATTAACCGCTTTACCTTCTAATGTAATAGACAACGATGGAAGAACAACGTAAGGTTTAAACCATGTACCATTAAAATCCTTGAGAGTATTGTGTGATTCGGTAAGGGAGGGAGAGCCAATGGCTTTCCAACAGGTAATGGACATGATGCAAGTCGAGGCTCCTTCGTCAATAATGGTTTGACAAATATTCTTGTTTTCCAAAACAACTTGTATTTGAAATGCTAATTGAGGAGGAAGTTTTGGGATATGATCTTCCAAGTCAAATATTATCAAATTTGTATCGGTAGGATCAATTCCACCAATAGCCTTTAAAAACACCTTTCGTTGAGTAGGAAAAATTTGAAGGACTTCAAGAGATGACATCGCAGAAGGTGATTGCGCAAGGTCTTCTACAATACTGTATTTTTGGGCAACACGTGCATGAGAATTAAATGACGACTTTTGAACAACACCCTTAGGAGGAGGACGAAGAACTATATCTAGGTCCGATCATTCGAGATGAAGATGACCGTTTGGAGGTGAAGTTGGTGGAGGAGGTTGAACCAACAGGGATGGTGAATCATCAAGTTTCTCTTTCGAAAGAGAATAATATTTGGCTCGAGTCGCGACTGCAAATTTGTTCTTATTGGTGTCGCCAGTACACATAAGTACATAAGATGTGGTAGAGGGAGAAGGTTGGTCATGAATGACCAATTGGGCCTGTTGCTGAGAAGGAAACAATTTTGACAAAATGACGGGTGTAGGAGGTGTCTTGGCCCCTTGCAGGAACTTAGTAACCTCAGCACGTCGTGGAAAATATTTCGTATAATGATCCTCACCACAGATAAGGAAATGATAACATGGTCTTCACTTTTCTTTGTCATCAGTAGGCTGGGTTTTGGGTTTATTAGATTGTTGATTATTATTTTTTCCCTCCGTATTCTTACCCTTCCCTTTCTTTTTATTTTGATTTTTACTGGAAGGTGTAGATTGAACCGAATTAACCTCAGAGGTTTTACTGGGAGAAGGATTCATAGGAGGAGTATTTTGTACATTAGGAGTAGTGTACTTGGGATTGGAATGATTAGCGTTTTTAAACTGAGTCTCAGCATGAAAAGTGAAAATCACTCCATTAGCAACATGAGAAGATATTGGAGGTGTTGGGGTTGGATTTGTAGATGGACGGGGAGCATCAGGGATCAAGTCATATAGTGTGCCTGTTTGTGAATAAACGAGATCCAAATATTGAGCACGACTAATCGCCTGCTCTTCAATGACGACACCACCCATGGAAACATCACGGGATATAGGACCAATGAGTGACTTGGTAAACCAATCAGCTAATAGTTGATCAGGAAGGGGAAATTTTATTAAGCGTCTTCTCCTCTTCCAGTAAAGAATATGATCAGAAATGTGAGTATAAGAGGATTGTTTAAATGAACTCAAAATTTTGGTTCTTATCTCATATTGGATTGGCAATTGGTAATGTGTTAAGAAAGCCATATCTAAGGTATTGAAGTCATTGAAGAATCCTCGTGGTAATTCAATATACCATTTGGCTTATGAAAACATAAGAGTTCGTTAGAAAATATGTGATCTTAAAGAGTCATCCATCAAGGAGTTGGATGAACACCAAATATGGAAGGCCATGATGTGATTATTTGGGTCTTCTCCCGATTGGTCGTCAAACTTAGGGATGTCTTATGGAAATTTGGTAGGTATGAAAGGCCAATAAGGAGAATGAAAAATAGGATCATTCAAAATCCTAAATAAATCCGGTAAATCCAAAGTATCAAGAAACAAAAACTGTCTGTTCAATTGAGGAAACTAGTAGTTTTGAGGAGGTAGTCACGTAGGTATACCAATAGGACCATAAGCAGTCTGTAGATAGTTAGAGATTCCTGAAAAATTCAGTGGTGGAGGATTTTGATTCGAATAGCCAACATGAGTTGGTTTATTAGGTAATATTCCTTGTAAAGGAGCACTAGACTAAAATTTTTGACCCCAAGTAGGATTGATAGAGCCTTGATATGGTTGCCCAAGATTAGGGGGTACAAAAGAATTAACTTGAGGAGGTTCCCCCCTAGGCTGTTGGTTATTTCCTTGGAAAGGAAAATTCCAAGGTTGAGACTGTAATCCAGGGATATACTGCCCAGACACTGGGTTATGACCCCCAATCTGGGATTTCCCCCCAACTTGAGGTTGTCCTCCAACAGGAATTTGAAAACCAGAAGTGATAGAATGACACATGCCTCCAATTTGATTGGAGCTACTTGGGCTAGGACGATTAGATCCTACAGGAGAAACTAGAGGAGGAATTTTAGGCCCCTCGAAGAGAATCTGGGTAGGTGTAGGAACGAAACTACTAGAAACATTGTACCTAGGAGGAACAAAAAGATTAGACCCTTCGGATGGATTCTAGGTAGGATTAGCAATGGAAGTATTCAGAGCGTTATACCTAGGAGAAAGTGACATATTTGATCTAATAGGAAGGGGTGTTCCAATAGGAGCTTGAATAATTACCGCATTTCTGATAGAAATAGACATAGCTTGTGGGACCATGGTAGAGTTAGCGAGCTGGAGAGGAAGAATTGTGTCAGAACCAACCAACAATTGGTCTAAAACTGTGACAACGTTGCTGGTCTTTCCAATAAAATAATCTAAAGCTATTGTATAATTAGTTGAAGTCATAGGCATATGTGATGCCATTGGTTGATTAGGACTCATTCCTAGTTTATCAAAAATATCGTGTCCCGAAGAGGTCCTCCAAAGAGAATGGACAGGGATAGATCTAGGGTTGAAAATTCCAGCAGTATGAACCAAAGTTCTAAATGACTCACTATGGAAAAGAGGATCACCTACACCAGACTCTGCATGAGGTCCAATAGTTATTCTAATATAATATTCAACAACAATGTCTCCCGATGAATTTATCTGGAGAAAATGTGGATCTCGTACAACACTCAATAACAGATTTACGGGAGGCATTGATTCCTCCAATGGAGTATAACTTCCAATCTCAAAGGCTACGTCGTTATTGACTGCTTCTTCAGGAGAACCCTCTGGTGACTTAGGAAGCAAAGGAGTGTATTCTTCTGTATATTCCGGAGGTAACCCTTGCATCCTACGTGAATGATGAGGGTTGATGTTGTCCGCACCAAATAAAGAATAAAATAAATATATGGCCAACTAGAGAAACAGACAACACTCACTAATAAAATATAGATATCAAACACACAAACAAACCTTCTTATTTCGAAGTCACTAGTTGGTGATGAAATCCAACGTCGCGAAATGAAGACAAGAAGGGGCTGGGATAAAGAGGGTGACAAAGTTATGTTGACGCCCTGCTTAATGAACTTACACCCTAGTGCAATATCCCACACATAATCATGGGTATACCCTCAAAGGATCTTGAGTGAGTTTGGAAAATGTCGATTCCATGTACCGTGAAGACTTTCCCCTCCATAGTCACCTCGTGTAAAGACTCTAAAGAGATAGGGCACTAAGGTTACCAATTATGAAAATGATGCCTGGGGAAACAGTCGACAGTCCGATCCACGTGCAAAGGCAAGGTATCTAAGTCCAAAATCAACTCGAGAAGGTCCCCAGAGTATTTTCTTCTCAAATGACACCCAATAATATGTGCAATATCTACACTAAGATCAACAAAGCAGGTTGAGTAACTCTATCGGCCCTAATGAGACCTCGTGATTGACCCTTGTGTTAGAAGGGCTTCCCAAGACAAAATGTAGAAAGTGGATTTGAACTCTCCCTATCACAAGATACTATTGTGTGTTTTTATGATTTGGAGAGTATGCCTTACAACCTATTCCAAAGTGATATCGTAGCTAATGTTGGTGTAGAAAAGTTCTAGAAAATAAAAGTTGCTAATAGATTTTAAAATTATGTTGTGTTTTAAAGGTTGTTGCTTACTCAAAAGCGAAACGGAAATGAAACCGATGATGTATTTGACCTAACAAAATGCAAGAAGAGATGATATTCAATCATTTAATTCAATGAACTCTAATTAAAATAGGGAGAAGGTGTCTCTTTTCAGAGTACAAAAGATACGAAACACAATTTCTCAATTTTTGAATGAGAAAAGATTCCAAATAATCAAAAACTACTAAATTTTCCAATTTTTCTCTTTTTACAAATATTCGAATGCAACAATTTTCTTCCAAAGACTACTAAAAAGAAGAATGACTTCAGTTATTTATTTCTCAAATCATATCAAATATGTAATGGAGAAAATAAATCACGGTCCAAGAAAACTAACACATTCTCAACACTATTCCCAAATCAAACTCACAATGTAGACAAAAATGAAATGATAAGAAATCCTTCTTTCAAATACAAACAAAATTTTCTCTTAATAGATTAACAATCCAAAAAGTAAAAACAATCCAAAACTCAAAATAAATCAAGCACTCCTTATCAAACAAGCACTCATGACCAAAATCTCAAGATTATACCCTTGAGACAAGAAACCAAAATCAAAACTTGCAAAGCTTATAAAGAAGATTTTCAATTTCTGAAAATGAATCAATTGTAGGCTTAAAATTTATAAATCAATCATTCACTAATGTAGAAAGTTCATCCCAGGTAGTAAAGGAAAAACTAGGTAGAGAAAAGAAAAATGGCTATCACCCAACAATTCCTACAGGAATCGTCACAGGTTGCAGAGGAATACAGTGTGACGATTGAGGATCATTTTAGGCTATCAATAAGGTACAATGTGACATCATCGCACAGGTCTTCACCAGTAGAGTGTGATGATAAAGTATCATCGTAGGATTTCAATAGGGTACAATGCGATGATCTCTGAAAATAAAGAAAAATGGGAAAAAAGACAAAATTTCTCACTGAACCTTCAGACCCATGGAGTCAATATGGATCACCCATAGTCTCAGAGAATGAAATTAACCAAAATAAGGCAGAGCAAAAGAAAATAAGAACAAAAAAACCAAAAAAGGTCATATCCCCAGTATGGTCGCCAATTTTGTTATCGGGCTAATCGGTAAGTGCGGACACAAACTAATCTCCCTAACTTCCATTGGAAGCTAGAACAAAACAAGACAGAATACACACTTCACCTTAGACTTCATTGTCATATCAACTAGTTTAGAGAGGTACAACTGACATACCTTTTAAACAACATTTGATCCTTGCTAGTGTCATCCTTGTAGCTCCTTCTTTGAATTTGCGGGATGATGAACCTGTCGAAGAAGAACAAACTAACAAAGAGAGAGAACAAAGATATATATATTCCAATGAATCCTACGTATAAGATCAAGGAGTTATACAATAAAAGTTAAGACACCTTTCTAGGAAAGAAATGTATTGATACATTATATTAAATGGAAAGTGGAGAATACAACCCATGCCTTGATGTTGCAAGGTCCCTTTCAATGGCTCTTTCCTCCAACACACACACCTTTTATCCAATGCCTTTGATGAATAAGATCCACAATCTGACTTAGAGAACTAAAGCAAAGATATCAAGTATAATTTGTAGTAGAACTCTTCATACATATGCAAGCCCTTGAAAACATTAGCCTTCTCCATAAGAGATCCCTCTTTATATAGGGTGAAAGAGAGATGGATGAGAATATTAGGATGATCTCACTAAATCAAAGAAGCGAGTAAGATCCAAACCGATCGGAGGCCACCTCATCTTCTAGAATATTCCCTTCTACAACATTCATGAATTTTGACTTTTCCTTTGCTTAAGCATCATCACACCCTATGCACAGGCAGCCTGCAATGACATCGCAGTCCAATTTTAGTGCAAAGTGTGACGATCAAGCATTGTCGCACCCCATGCATACAGTAGGGTGCAACGAACTTCCTTGTTATAGTTTTTGAAAGAGGAGAAGAAAACCACTTTTCTCAAGGATAAAGTCTCTTTTAACATTTTCAGGGAACATAAGAACATGTTTTCAGTTGATCACTAAGGTGACCGAAATAATGTGTAACAAATATCGCTCGGTGTTGTACATAAATTTTTTTCCATTGGCCCCTTCATGACACCCTATTATGCGATCTATCACCTTTAGACTGTGTTTACCTCTTGTTGGATCTCCCATACCAATAAGACCGACAAGTTATGTACCATGCCAAATCCCATTAGTACAATATTCAACATGAAGGACACACCTATGTGCTTACTTCTCATACTTCCCCCCCGCCACTTTCTGGAAAAGAAGAAGCTAACCATGTCATTCACCATAGATATGTTTCTCTATGTTTGGCCTGCCATGTTCAGCCCAAGAACCTCATGAATCTGACACCTCCTGTAGTACTCCCTCTCCTCCTAGAGTTTTCCACTGTCTCTCAGTTTCCCACAAGGCTCCCATCCTCTCGACCCCTTCCTAAATCCATCTATCTCATTCATGATGCATCATTACCCAATTCTCCATCATCTCTTTATTATTGTCGTAATGAGTCTCACTGAATTATTAAAGGGGACATCTTTATCCAATTCATTTGATGGAACTTCTCTGAATATCTTTTCTCTCTTTTTCTGCATGTGATTATTTCATGTTGTGTGTGAGTGAGTACAATTGATGCACACCAAAGGAAATTCTATGCCCTATCCATTGATCACATTTTTTCTTGCTGCTTGGACATTTTTGGAGGTAGTGCACATTGGTAAAACTAATGCGCCCTCCCCTATCCATTCGTCATGCTTGTATTTTGTCGTATGAGCGTTTTTGTAAGTAGTGCGTGTTAGAAAAAGGTGTGCTCCCTCTCTATAAGTGAGTTCGCTGGTGATTATTGTGACCTCCATAGAATATATATGCCCTCACTTGAATTGAGTCGTTATTGTTGAGTGCTGCCTCCAAAAAAATGATTTTAATTGAGTCTCTTTGAAGCTTCCTCCACCATAAAAAGAGGGAGGTAGAGAGAGATGGAGGTGAGGATATAGAGATAGAAAGAGAAGGTTAGGGGAAATATAGGGACAAAGATAAAGGAGGTGGGAGAGAGAGGGAGAGAGAGAGATAGAGAAGGAAGGGGGGGTAGAGGAAGGGAGAGATACTATGGTAGTGTGGTCGAGGGAGTGAGAGAGAGAGAGGGGGTGGGGGGGAGGCATCGAAAGAGAGAGAGAGAGATAGAGAGAGAGAAAGATCAAGTGAAAAAGAGAGTGAGTGTGTGGAAGAGATAGAGGGAAATAAGGTTAGAGAGAGAGGGGTAGAGTCGGGAGAGACAATGGGAGAGGAGACATCAAGCAAGTGAGATATAAAAGGAGGGAGAGGTTGGAGAGATGAGGGAAGATAGAGGGAGGGAGGGAGAGAGTAATAAAGAGATGGAGGTAGTGTGGGAGGAAGATAGAGAGGTAGAGTGAGAGATATTGATAGAGCAGGGGAGAGTGTAAGGGAGAGTGAGAGTGAGATAAGGGGAAAGTGAGTGGTGGGATAAGGGTAGATAAGAGGGTGAGAGACAAATGTATAGGTTGAGAGTTATAGGGAGATACATCAAGAGAGAGAGGGAGGAGAGAGTGAGAGATATATGGGAGAGGGTCATGGAGAGAGGGAGAGGGAGAAACAGAGACAATGAGATAGGGAGAGGGAGAAACAAAGACAATGAGATAGGGAGAGAGGTGTAGAGAGAGAGAGAGATTGGGGAGGGATAGATGGGGAGAGATCAAGTGAGTGATTTATATGGAGAGTGAGAGAGATAAAGGGGGGAGAGGGAGGGAGAGATAGAGTTGTATAATTATAGAGAGAGGGAGGGAGCGATTGAGTGGTATATTTAGAGAGACAGGGGAAAGAGAGAAGAAGGGAGGTTGGTAGAGAGAGAGGGGGTGGGGATTTAAAGACTGCAATTGAAGGGTAGGGGATATAGAGGGATGGAGAGAGAGGGAGAGAGAGGGAGAGATAGGAAGAGGCATGCAGAGGGAATGTGAGATGGAGAGGGATGGGGGAGAGACAAAGAGAGATTGAGCAAGTGATATAGAGAACTAGGGACAGATGGAGGGAGAGAGACTATGGTAGTGTGGTGGGGAAAGTGAGAGATAGAGAGAGGATGGGGGAAAGGGATCAAGGGAGGGAGAGAGAGGGAGATTGGGGAAGAGATATTTATAGATATGGAGGGAGAGAGAGAGGTAATTATAGAGGGGGGAGGGGTGAGTGGGGGAGAG
>ML816564.1:59696-70231 GCA_009831015.1 Picea engelmannii
AAATGCATTTCCCAACCCGGATACAATGTTGAAGGGGGGTGTCATGTTCAAGAGAGACTATTACTTCCACTAACACAAATACAGAGACACATTTCTTTCCCAATTTTCCCCCACCATTTCTGGTGAGTACCTCTTTATTTTTACGTAAGCTTGAGGAGGATAACATATGATTTTAAATGTAATCTCATCCTTTATACGAGTCCCTCAAAGTTTTTTTAATGAACACTAAGAAGGAGTGGTTCAATCCCATATGGGTCTTTCAATGCTTGTTTAATGAGTCCAAAGAAAGAAAAATCAAGGGTTTTCATTTTTAGAGAGTCTGAAAAATACTTAAAGAGAACTCCATAAGGTCCTTTTTCGTAAGTTAGTCCGACAATACCAAAAAAAGAGATAACCTACCGCTCATCAGACATTTTCTTCAAAAACTTATACGAGCATGAAAATAACAAGGTCACTCAACTATCTTTTGATGTTTAGAGAGATTTAAAAGAGCTTAAAGGATACTCCATAGGTTTCATTTTTTGTATTACCATTGCGAGTTCAAAAAATGACAAAATATTACTCGATTACATTCTCATGGTTTCACGAGCGTGAGAAAGAATTAAGACTGTGCTCGAAGTTTTTCCTGAAAAACCCTAAAAGAAAAAATAGATAAAAAATGGTGGACCTTTGTTCAAACGTCTTGTCCCTAGACCTTTTAATGTGCAATAGTGAACACTTTGCAAATTTGGTTAGACTTTAGGGCATGGATAAAATATAAAAATCATTTAATTTTGCAATAAAAAAGTGGTAAAAAACAATAAAATAGGCTAAAACACCATTTTACCATTTCATTTGCAAATTTACCCAAATAGTGCCCCAAAACCCTTTTTCCTCCCCAAATTTCAACTGTCGATTTCAGAGTGTCTGTTGGATCGTTTTGCGAACCGTCTCCATGAAAAAGGTAATCTTCTTCTTATTTATCCTTTTTCAAATTTTGTTTTCATAGGTTAAATTTGGATTTTAGGTCGATTTTTTGGGGCTACTTGCACGTTGAGATCGTCGCAGGTCCACTGTATCGTGAAATTTGACGTTCTGACATCTTCGTAGGAGACCCAATAGGCAGGGTGAGATGACGTCTCTTTGTATAAAAGCGCAGCCCTGTGACGACCGCAGTCAAAATTTTGAAAAGATAAATCTAACTAGAAAAACCTCTAGGAATGATTTTTTTATGTTTCTAATCTTCTTTTAATGTTCCTTGGTAAAAATGTTTGAGTGACATGAATGAGAGCATGAGGAAGAGGATTATTTTTTCGAGAATGACTTGGGCACAGTTATGGAGCTAAGGCAATGTGGGTTACTCAAGTTTTTCAAGATTCAGGGCATGAGAGCCCAACTAAGGATGCTAGAGTATTTGGTTCACATGTGGGATGTGAACGAACAAGACTTTTGCGTGGGTTTTCATACGCTCACATTGGATATAGAGGATATCTAATTTATGACATGGTTGTCTCTCCGTGGTTCATGGGTATCACTCACAGGCAGTAGGGGTGGGGGAGAAGCTATGGATTGCTATGTTCGCCACCATTGTGTGCTAGGTACGAAAAAACACAGTGGAAAGGTAGCCATCAGAGATGTTCAGGATTTATCGTTGTGGACCATCCTTTATACCATTACCTGCATGGAAAGGAGTGCATATCCCCATATGGATTTTCAAATCTATCTTTAGTATGCGAGAGAGTGCATGGAACCCAAGGTCTTCAACTGGTGTGAGGGTGTCCTGAAAAGCATGAAAAAACAACTCACAAAGTGTCGAAACGGTCGGTTGAAACAATTTGGTTATGGGTCCATTTTGGTGTCCTTATTCTTAGAGAGGGTTCATGTCCTACATATACAGGTAGAGTGGGGTATACCCACTCCACAAGATCCACAGATGAAGAGGTGGGTGGATCTAATGGCTCGACATTGTGGCATTCCTATCGTCAAGTATGACGATGTTTTCTTTCAATGGTTGAGGAATCAGCTAATCATGGTGGAGGACTATGCATACATCCGGATGGATTTCTGTGGGGATCCTGACTTAGCTCTTCCTAAGGGATCTCAGTGCAGGGACATAGGTAAGAAGAACATTTTCTTTTATATAATGTTTTTTATATTTTAATTATATAAAAAACAATTTGGTTTCATCTATCCAAGACTAATAAAGTTCTCTCAATAATGTAGACATGGGGCCTTATCATCCTCTTGGATCATGTCCCATTCAAAGGCGAGGATAGAGGTGGTGTAGTAGGGGTAGCTACCACGGATCTAGAGGCTATTGAAAATAACCTGGAGGGACTAACCATGCATGTCCCTGATGCCACAATGGATAAACTTCCTAGGCACTATCAATGCCACACAGTTGGCGTATCTACATCTATTGGTCGACTGCACTGTAAAGTGGCACGGGAAGTTGTTTGTTACAGTGAGAAACATCCTTTATTCTTTTTGTACATGAAGCCATGAGACTCACTTTTTGATATTTTAGTCTTTGGGAAAACACTTTTTGTAACTTTATCGTTATTGATATAAAGTTTCTACTGGCTTACTTGTTTTTGTCAAAAATGTGTGATTGTGTTTATAAATGTATCAAATGTCTATCTAACACATAATTATCCAATGCATCTATCAATGTATTTAGACATATAGGAATATGTTGATATTCAAAATAATCAAAGTGTCTTTCCAAGAGGCGAATTCGTAAATATACCCGTAACAAAGTAGGACTTCGGATGGAATGAATGTTACTCAACTGTAGTACTACTAATTGTGAATCAAGTCGTACAATAAGATGACGGATGCCAAGTGAAACAACATCAATTAATAACTCGATAACTGCACTATATTCCGCGATATTATTAGTTGCATGACCAAGGCAAACACCATGTAGACTGATCAATTCATCCTTAGGTGTATAGATTGCCCAAGCAGCATACACTGAGTTTTGAGTACCGTGACTAGTACCATCAACAAAGCCGATATAGGGTAGAGAAGACACCGACATCTGGAAACCAAGCACAATGCAAGGTAAGCAGCTTGAAATACGGAACCAAAAATGAAAAATCACACAAGAGTATGATACACTAAAAATATACAACACTTATGCAAAAATAGTTTAAGCATAGTACTTCTTCAAGTAAATCCCATTTTTGGGTTCACTCAAAGGAATTCCATCATAATATACCAACTCATAAGCCCCTTTCTCCAACACTCATTTCACAATATAAGGGCCCCGCCACATGGGCTTGAATTTACCGGCCCCTAATAAGTCATGATCCTATTCGTAAAGGAGAACCAAATCACACTTAGAAAATACACGTGGTTTGATATGCTTGTCATATTGAGCTTTGACACTCTTTTTATGAGTTTTGATGACTAAGGAAAAATCATGGCGATTCTTGTCTAATTGCATCAAATACAAGAGACATTATTCTGCAGATGAGGTGTTAGAGAGAAGTTCAACAACTAGTTTCAAAGATGGAATTTCACATTTAATCGGAAAAGTTGCTTCAATACCATATACTAATTGAAAATGTGTGAATCCCATGGCAGACTTAACGGATTTCTGGTAGGCCCATAATGCCGAGAAGAGAATCGTGTGCCAACTTGACCTGTAAATTCCTACCATTCGTCGAAGCATAGTAGAGATAACTTTGTTGATTTCTTCAACCTGGTCATTGGCCTATGGATAACAAGGGGTTGAGTTTTCATGTCAAAGACCCAACTTTTCATTAAGTTCAGACATCATGAAATTGTGAAAATGACTACCATGGTCAGTGATGATGTCTTGAGGGACACCAAATCTAGTAACGATATGATTGAATATGAATAACGCTGTAGTTTTCCTAGTATTATCAAATGTAGGCATTGCCTCGGCCCACTTAGTGAAATAATCCACGGCTACGATGATGTATCCATGCCCCCCGATCGAGTGAGGGTTACATGTCATGAAGTCAATGCCCTATTTAGCAAATGGACCAACGAAAACTACAGGGTGAAGAGGAGTAGGATGAGATCAGATGTTATTGTTATAGGTTTGAAAAGCGTAGCATTTCTGGATGGCAGTAATGGAATCTTTAAATAATGAAGGCCATAAATAACCAGCTCATAAGATATTTTGAACAGTGGCATACCCATACATATGACCACCACATGCTCTAGAATGACAGTCATTCAAATCTTTCTCAGCTTCATCATAGGTGAGACATCGTTGAAATATGGAGTCAATACCACGGTGGTAAATGGTATCACCAAGGATGATGTATTGATGTGATTGATACCGAATACGACGATGATTTGTACTAGAAAGATCAGGTCAGAAAGTTTGGGTTTGGAGATAAATGATAATGTTTCCATTCCATATGTTTTCAGAACTGATCAGAAAGAGATATTCATCAGGAAAGGAATCTTATGCCACAGTTTTTGTCTCAGTAGAGGGAAGGTCACATATCAACTCAACAAAAACCAAAGAATTCTTTGACTTGGCGCGCTCAAAATCCAATTCAAACTCTTGGAGAATAACTATCCATTTAGAGTATTTCCCCCCCAACAATTGTTGATTAAGGATCTGTTGCATGGGGTTGCAATAAGAAATGACTATGTTTTTGCGTAATAAGATGTAGTGACAAAAACGTTGAACAACTGCCAAGGCTAGTTTCTCCACATGTAAATATTTGGTTTCAGTGGTTGTCAGACTCTGACTCAAATAGTATATAACATGTTCATCATGTGAATCATCTTCTTGGAATAGAACCATAGCAATGGTTGAGTTCGAAGAAGCTAATTATAGGAAATAATCTCGACTATAATCAAGTGGAAACAAAAGTGGTGTATGGGTCAAGGCGAGTTTAAAAGCTTCAAAGGATTTGTTGGCAATGTCATCCCATACAAAATCGTAACCTTTCTTAAGAAGCTGAGTAAATCCTTTCGTTAATTCAACATAGTTGGGGATGAATCAATGTAAAAGGTTTGACTTCCCTTGCAAACTTTGGAGTTTGCACAGCGTGGAAGGAGGAGGTAAATTGAGGATAGCCTCAACCTTTAGAGGATCTACTCTAATCCCATGTATAGACACGATAAAACCAAGAAGTCTTCTGGACTCCACACAAAAAACAAATTTATGTGGATTCAATTGTATGCGATAATAACGACATCATAGGCAAATGGCTCATAGGTGTGTCGAGTGATCTTGACAATGCATAGAATGCGTCGGTAGATTGTTTAGGTAGGGTTGTACAATGTGCTTAATGTCATGAAAAGCATAAGATGTAGCACGTTGAAAAGTCACACCAGCATTTTTGAGACCAAAAGGTATTTTACGGTATCCGAAAGTTCCCCAAGGGAAAATAAAAGTAGTCTTATGTTGATCCGCAGGTAAAATATTGATTTGATTATAGCTGAACAAACCGTCCATCAAGGAGAATATTTCACTCTCGGCACAGTCGTTAACAATCTGGTCAATGAAAGGGGTTGGATAATTGTCCTTGGGACAAGATTTGTTGGTATCCCTATAATCTACACAAACACAGATCTTGCCTTGTTTCTTCATAACTAGAACAATATTGGACACCCAATCAGTCAAAGCCATTGGATATACAAAACCATATTTAAGAAATTTTTCAACTTCAATCTTAATAGAAGCATCTTTACATGGGTGTACTAGGATAAGTCTCGAACATGTTTAGCGTCTGGGTAATTCTTAATCTCATGTACAACAATATTTGGATCAATTCTAGGCATTTCTTTGTAACTCTAGGAAAAAACGTCACAAAATTCTTGTAAAAGAACTTTGTAAGTACGAACCTCATCAGTAGAACATGAGGCATCGATGTGAAAAGTTTCCATGACTCTGGGTTTAATTGAAATATCAAGAGGGATGGTAGGTGAAATATTTCCTAAGTTCGCTTCATACAAAACACCCGCGTGTTGGTTCAGGAACAAAGGAAATAATAACAATGGTAGATGGAGTTGAAATTTGATGATAACTCTCTATGTTCTTGGGTTCCAGGAAGAGAATATAATGATGATGCCCATCGTCCCATGGAGTATCTTCCATAGACATAACTGTCCTAATCATCTCATCAATGGGAAATATCATGTGAAACAAATCATGAGATGTATCACAAAGAGAATGAGGAGGAGGAGTTGTTGATTGAATAGCTTGATAAGCCAATTCTACCATACACAAAGGAATTCGGTTGTCATAACGAAGACAATCATCATATCTAGGTACTATCCAAGGGTCATAAGACTTAGGGGTTTCACTAACAGTGGTTGATATCATGTTATTCGAAGCGACAAAAGGAGGAGTGATATCAGGTGGTGGAATGGGGAACGTACCCATTAATGTTGAATATTTTAAAAGACCCACATCGACATTATCATAACATGGAGGTGTTTTCACAATGAAAAGTGCGTTGCTAGTACATGAATTAGAATTAAAGAAGGCCAATTGATTGACAGTAATGAATTTTCCTTAGTGTGGGAAACGTAACACACGGAAAAGAGTAGAAACAACCATGTGCATGGAATCAATCCAACTATGGCCAAGTAGAAGGTTGTAATTGAGAGGTGCATCAAAGACCTCAACCTCGACATTAACCACTTTACCTTCTAATGTAATAGACAACGATGGAAGAACAACGTAAGGTTTAAACCATGTACCGTTAAAATCCTTGAGAGTATTGTGTGACTCGGTAAGGGCAGGAGAGCCAATGGCTTTCCAACAGGTAATGGACATGATGCAAGTCGAGGCTCCTTCGTCAATAACGGTTCGATAAATATTCTTGTTTTCCAAAACAACTTGTATTTGAAATGTTAATTGAGGAGGAAGTTTTGGAATATGATCTTCCAAGCCAAATATTATCAAATTTGTATCGGTAGGATCAATTCCACCAATAGCCTTTAAAAACACCTTCCGTTGAGCAGGAAAAATTTGAAGGACTTCAAGAGACGACATCGCAGAAGGTGCTTGTGCAAGGTCTTCTACAATACTGTAGTTTTGGGCAACATGTGCATGAGAATTAAATGACGACTTTCGAACAACACCCTTAGGAGGAGGATGAAGAACTATATCTAGGTCCAGTCATTCGAGATGAAGACGACCGTTTGGAGGTGAAGTTGGTGGAGGAGGTTGAACCAACAGGGATGGTGAATCATCAAGTTTCTCTTTCGAAAAAGAATAATATTTGGCTCGAGTCGCGACTGCAACTTTGTTCTTCTTGGTGTCACCAGTACACATAAGTACATAAGATGTGGTAGAGGGAGAAGGTTGGTCATGAATGACCAATTGGGCTGGCTACTGAGAAGGAAACAATTTTGACAAAACGACGGGTGTAGGAGGTGTCTTGGCCCCTTGCAGGAACTTAGTAACCTCAGCATGTCGTGGAAAATATTTCGTATAATCATCCTCACCACAGATAAGGAAATGATAACAGGGTTTTCACTTGTCTTTGTCATCAGTAGGCTGGGTTTTGGGTTTATCATATTTTTGATTATTATTTTTTTCCTCCTTATTCTTACCCTTCCCTTTCTTTTTATTTTTATTTTTACTAGTAGGTGTAGATTGAACCGAATTAACCTCAGATGTTTTACTGGGAGAAGGAGTCATAGGAGGAGTATTTTGTACATTAGGAGTAGTGTACTTGGGATTGGAATGATTAGTGTTTTTAAACTAAGTCTCAGCATGAAAAGTGACAATTACTCCATTAGCAACATGAGAAGATACTGGAGGTGTTGGGGTTGGATTTGTAGATGGATGGGGAGCATCAGGGATCAAGTCATATAGTGTGCCTGTTTGTGAATAAACGAGATCCAAATATTGAGCACGACTAATCGCCTCCTCTTCAATGACGACACCACCCATGGAAACATCACGGGATATAGGACCAATGAGTGACTTGGTGAACCACTCAGCTAATAGTTGATCAGTAAGGGGAAATTTTATTAAGCGTCTTCTCCTCTTCCAGTAAAGAATATGATCAGAAATGTGAGTATAAGAGGATTGTTTAAATGAACTCAAAATTTTGGTTCCTATCTCATATCGGATTGGCAATTGATAATGTGTTAAGAAAGCCATATCTAAGGTATTGAAGTCATTTAACAATCCTCGTGGTAATTCAATATACCATTTGGCTTCTGAAAACATAAGAGTTCGTTGGAAAATATGTGATCCTAAAGAGTCATCCATCAAGGAGTTGGATGAACACCAAATATGGAAGGCCATGATGTGATTATTTGGGTCTTCTCCCGATCGGTCGTCAAACTTAGGGATGTCTTATGGAAATTTGGTAGGTATGAAAGGCCAATAAGGAGAATGAAAAATAGGATCATTCAAAATCCTAGATAAATCCGGTAAATCCAAAGTAGCAAGAAACAAAAACTGTCGGTTCACTTGAGGAAACTAGTAGTTTTGAGGAGGTAGTCATGTAGGTATACCAATAGGACCATAAGCAGTCTGTAGATAGTTAGAGATTCCTGAAAAATTTGGTGGTGGAGGATTTTGAGTCGAATAGCCAACATGAGTTGGTTGATTAGGTAATATTCCTTGGAAAGGAGCACTAGACTAAAATTTTTGACCCCAAGTAGGATTGAGAGAACCTTGATATGGTTGCCCAAGATTAGGGGGTACAAAAGAATTAACTTGAGGAGGTTCCCCCCTAGGCGGTTGGTTATTTCCTTGGAAAGGAAAATTCCAAGGTTGAGACTGTAATCCAGGGATATACTGCCCAGACACTGGGTTATGACCCCCAATCTGGGATTTCCCCCCAACTTGAGGTTGTCCTCTAATAGGAATTTGAAAACCAGAAGTGATAGAATGACACATGCCTCCAATTTGATTGGAGCTACTTGGGCCAGGACGATTAGATCCTTCAGGAGAAACTAGAGGAGGAATTTTAGGCCCCCCGAAGAGAATCTGGGTAGGTGTAGGAACAAAACTACTAGCAACATTGTACCTAGGAGGAACAAAAAGATTAGACCCTCCGGAGGGATTTTGGGTAGGATTAGCAATGGATGTATTCAAAGCATTATACCTAGGAGGAAGTGACATATTTGATCTAATAGGAAGGGGTGTTCCAATAGGAGCTTGAATAATTACCGCATTTCTAACAGAAACAAACATAGCTTGTGGGACCATGGTAGAGTTAGTGAGCTGGAGAGGAAGAATTGTGTCAGAACCAACCAACAATTGGTCTAAAACTGTGACAACGTTACTGGTCTTTCCAATAAAATAATCTAAAGGTATTGTATAATTAGTTGAAGTCACAGGCGTATGTGATGCCATAGGTTGATTAGGACTCATTCCTAGTTTATCAAAAATATCGTGTCCCAAAGAGGTCCTCCAAAGAGAACGGACAGGGATAGATCTAGGGTTGAAAATTCCAGCAGTATGAACCGGAGTTCTAAACGACTCACTATGGAAAAGTGGATCACCTACACTAGACTCTGCATGAGGCCCAATAGTTATTCCAATATAATATTCAACAACAACGTCTCCCAATGAATTTATCCGGAGAAAATGTGGATCTCGTACAACACTCAATAATGGATTTACGAGAAGCATTGATTCCTCCAATGGAGTATAACTTCCAATCTCAGAGGCTATGTCGTTATTGACTGCTTCTTTAGAAGAACCCTCTGGTGACTAAGGAAGCAAAGGGGTGTATTCTTCTGTATATTCCGGAGGTAACCCTTGCATCCTACGTGAATGATGAGGGTTGATGTTGTCCGCACCAAATAAAGAATAAAATAAATTTATGGCCAACTAGAGAAACAAACAACACTCACTAATAAAATATAGATATCAAACACACAAACAAACCTTCTTATTTTGAAGTCACTAGTTGGTGATGAAATCCAACGTCGTGAAATCAAGACAAGAAGGGGCTGGGATAAAGAGGGTGAAAAAGTTACGTTGACACCCTGCTTAATGAACTTACACCCTGGTGCAATATCCCACACATAATCATGGGTATACCCTCCAAGGATCTTGAGTGAGTTTGGCAAATGTCGATTCCATGTACCATGAAGACTTTCCCCTCCATAGTCACCTCGTGTAAAGACTCTAAAGAGATAGGGCACTAAGGTTACCAATTACGAAAATGATGCCTGGGGAAACAGTCGACAGTCCGATCCACGTGCAAAGGTAGGGTATCTAAGCCCAAAATTAACTCGAGAAGGTCCCCAAAGTATTTTTTTCTCAAGTGACCCCCAATAATACGTGCAATATCTACACTAAGATCAACAAAGCAGGTTGAGTAACTCTATCGGCCCTAATGAGACCTCGTGATTGACCCTTGTGTTAGAAGGGCTTCCCAGGACAAAATGTAGAAAGTGGATTTGAACTCTCCCTATCACAAGATACTATTGTGTGTTTTTATGCTTTGGAGAGTGTGCCTTACAACCTATTCCAAAGTGCTATCGTAGCTAATGTTGGTGTAGAAAAGTTCTAGAAAATAAAAGTTGCTAATAGATTTTAAAATTACGTTGTGTTTTAAAGGTTGTTGCTTACTCAAAAG
>ML816564.1:74754-106860 GCA_009831015.1 Picea engelmannii
TTCCCATATCCTAATTAGGAGGGATATGATACTCTAAACTCATATTGCATGGTGGTTAAAATTGTTGTTCCTATATTTGGATACATCGAATCTTACTTTAGGTCCTAATGCTTTATTTTCCTCCCTTGACCATGTCTAATGCTCCACGACCAATACTTGGTTCTCAAAACCTTCTAATGGTTACCATATTGCAGCTTGAAGTATATATATCCAACAAAGAGATCATTTATGGTGGTTTGAGGATTCATTGGTGGTGTTAATATGCCCATTAATGAGTAAAGGATAAACTTGGGAGGTGATGTGTGTGGGATCAAGTTGTTGTTTCTGGCTGAAGATTTCATGGGAGTGCAACGTGTTTTTTTGTCCTTGGATGCATGAGATAAATTATTGTCCATGGCCCCATCTTATGGTTTGATATGCTAATGCCACTAGGTGGTTTTGAACAATTGGTACATTTCCAAAGAACTTGGAAACTATGTTGCATCAAAGGGGTCAGAGGTGAGGTTGACTAGGCCTCCCCTATCCATGTTTCATGGGCGGGAGCCCTTGACTAAAATTTTTTAGGAGTTCACAAGGGGTCACAGGGGGTCATAATGGGTCACTTCACAAGGATTTTGTGATAGAAGAACACACACATGTTCCTAATCACATGCACATTCTCTATAAACTTGTGGATGCTCTAGGAGCATGCATGCATTTCATAAGTGTGCACACATTATTTTCAGTATTGTTGAGTTGATTGCCTTAGATTTAGGTTCGGGATAAAAATTGATAGTGGTTTTAGGCTACAAATGCATTAAAACCTCCATATTTATGAATCATTCTCAATATCCTTATTTTTGATATTATATTTCTATAGGATGCCTAGATCCATTGTTAATGAAATAACATATTGCATTGTTCTAATTTTTAATTTTAGATAATATATTTTAGTGTTTTATATAAATATTGTAATAATATATAGATGATTATGGTCACCCATGGATTTCCTCTTGACATGTGATACAGGGTGATGAAAAGCTATGATATTTGTGAATCTTCACTATTCATAGGAAAAACATATAATTATTGAGAGGGAAAACCAAAAATACTAAATCTCATAATGGAGAAATGGTGTAGATAACATTGATAATATCACTTCATTCATCTCTACAATCAAGTTTTAATAATGTAGAAATGAAAAGAAAAGAGGTTTAAATAAGTTTTATGTTGAATTGTTTTTCAAATGTGTCATAAAATATTTTTTATATTTAATTGAGTAATTAAATTTATCTATTCTTGTTTAAGGTAGTTTATCATTGTAATTATTTAAAGACTAATTATAATTAATTTTTTTTTAATAAATAATGTTATTATATATTTTAAATTATTTTTATAATTAAATTAATGGTAATTGAAACTTGAGGATTGTGTGAATGGTTACCATTATTTTTTTCTCAAGTATCATTAATTAATTAATTGGTATAGAAAACAAGTGAAATATATGAGATCTTCAATCTCCATATATTAGTAAGTATAATTAATTAATTAATTAATTGGTATAGAAAACAAGTGAAATATATGAGATCTTCAATCTCCATATATTAGTTGTGAGTATGTAGTGCATTGTTAATTTATAATCACAATGTGGTGTGAAATTGCGATTGTATTGAAGGAATATCCATTGCTCATAATTGTTGTTGTTCTTTCTTGATGTGGAAATGAATTTAGTATTCAATTAAATTGAATGTACAACATATGATCAACTTGGAATCTTGTAAAAGGAATAGGAAGTACAATATATGAAATTTACATGGCATGAATTGGAATCAACACATGAACCAACACATAAGAAAAATGTTGTTTGTTATCACTAATAATCTCAAATATTTAAAATATCATTAATTATTAGTATAAAAGGTTAATGTTAGAAAAATAAAACATTTCCATGCAACATGTACAAAATAATAGTTATAAAATTATGATGTATATAATAATAGTTATAAAATTATGATGTATAGCCACACAAACTTGAGAACAAAGAAAATATGCAAGAACTATTTAAGTTAATCTATAAAGTGCATAGGATGCAACTAAGAATGTTGATTCAATTATTTACAGTCTTCTTTATTTTTTAAAGAAAATTTTTGCATGGGTCCATGTCATAGAGGATGCAAGGGTCTTATTACCTAAAGCGAGCTAGTTTTAACAAGTGCAATAGGCTGTGATATACTACTTCCGAAGATAATAAAAGAAATTTTACTCAAATCTATGTAAACTTACCAAGTTTCCTTTGTCTTTGAGGTTTCTCATTCCCCTTAGAGGGTGTGTGAGTACTTTAGCTCATCCTATAATTAAAATATGCCATTTTAGAAAAACCTAAATTTATTTTGGAGCCCAGTGTTTCTATCATATGTCTCCATAAGCAGTTGGTTTTTTGAATAGCAGTTTTTAGTATATAGTGGAGGTTTTGCGTTCATAGAGATTGTCCTAACAAGTTTAACCATATGCCAAATCACGTCTGCCAAAAAAACGAATGGGAGTCTGCCCCACCAATGCCAACAAGCTGCCCGAACAAGCCTGCCACCAGATCCATTGGGTTTCTAACCCCGTAGCTATCAATTAACTTACCAAAAGAATTAAAAATGGTTTCATACCTATACATTTGGAAAAATAAGAAAAAAAAATAAAAAAAAGAGAGTCTTATTTCATAGGTCAATGGTAACTTACCAAAATAATTAAAAATGGTTTCATAACTACACATTTGGAAAAATAAGAAAAAATAATAATAATAAAGAGTCTTATTTCATAGGTAAATGGATTCATTTCACGTGACTTGGTTTATATAGAATTGATGGGTAAAGTGTCTCCATTCAATGTGTTTTGGGAGTTGTGAAAGGGGGCTAATTCAATATGAACATATGTATGGTTTTTATTTTATATTTGTTATAAAATTATTTTATCAATAGAGTTGTACTTTATAAGAAAGTGACACTCATATATAGTCATGTCAAAATTAATTTCAAACCTCAAATGAAGTGAAGGTTGCAATAACACTATCAATTTATTAACCAATGAGAGGTCATAAAAATACTAATTTGGTTATATTGATTTTTTTATTTTATTTGTTAGGTTTAACATTAAAATTTATACACATTTTTTAAGTCAACATAAAACTAATATGAAAGTCAACGCTAACTCATTTCTATATACTACCTCCGTGCCTCCGACGATATAATAATTGAGAGAAAGAAACAAGTGAGATGTACGACCACATGGTTATTAATAATAGCTTTATTGTTGGATAAAGTATGTTGAAACAAAGGAATCCATGCAATTTCAATGCATATAAATGGTACCTATCATTATAAAAAACTATTTGTAAAAAGTGTTAGAGTTTTTTTTTTTTTTTTTGACAAAAGTGATTTTGCATATTCTTAATGCTAAATGAAAGCACATTATGAATATGAGATAAGTAATTTAAGAACATATTTATTATTTCTAATGAAATAGTACTATATACATTTAAAATAGAAATTAACACAATTTAAATATCTAATGTGAAAAAATATAAGGATCTTCATAAACTAATCAAACAAAGGCATTTCTAATGATAAAAATATATAAGATTTTCATGGTAATAGTATGTTATTTTATAGTTTGTTCATGGAAAAAAGGATTGAAGGGAAGAAATTTTACTAAGAATATATTTTTGGCAAACCCATGCAATTTTCCACAACTTTTAAAGATGAGGAGTGACACTTTAACCTTACAATGCACAAAAAATCTATATATCTTATTTGAAAATTTGTAGCATTCCTTCCCTGGCCCATTATGTATTTGTTCTCAATTCCTAATGATGTTGACAACCCTAGGATAATCTATGTATTGTTCTCAATAAGTTGTGACATTGGCAAAAGACATAATTGTTAGATTAAGTCAACCTAGAATGATATGTGTATATGTTGTTCTCAATGCCTAGTGATATTGGTAGAAATCATAATTGTTAGAATAAGGAAACCCAAGATTAATGCTCACATCATATGTGTGTGAATTGTTCTTCACTAAAATACTTCAAAATAACCATTTTTRTTTTAATTAATTAATGTAAAATTTAATATAAATCTCATTACCAAAAATATAAAACACATTAATACTTCAAAATAACCATTTTTGTTTTAATTAATTAATGCAAAATTTAATATAAATCTCATTACCAAAAATATAAAACACATTAGCAAAATTATGTKGAGAATATATCCATCATAAATACTATAACAAAAATGCACAAATAAATTATTAATATAAAATTAAATATATCAATATAATAATAATATTTACACTTATCATAAATATTAAAATAATTTATTAATATTAATTAAAAAAAATCAATTATGATAGATTTATTAGTTTATAAGAATCCTATTTAAAAATAAATAAATTGTCTTATCTAACCTGTTAATTACAAGAAAGTCCATTAAGTTTGCATACATCCTTAGTCATACTCATGTCACTATCACCAAAATAGGGTTGGATTAAAATATAAACATATTAAAAGATACTAATACCTGTATTATTTTCATTGGTTGTGAATCTTCTCTAGTCCAATCTCCATGTCCATTTTTTTCACTTTGGCCTCCATCTGGTCTCTCACAACGTCAACCAACAGAGTAGTTATTGTTGAGTTGTCCTCCTGTAGGAATTGGAAAATAAATCTATGCACATAATTTAATATGATATATATAGAAAACATATATTTTAAATTTTACGTGCACAAAAGAATTTGAGTTCAAAAAATAATTCCTTTTGCTTTTCGGATAATGGAATCCAATGGTGTGTCCCCACAACATTCAACCGTGCATAAAGGAATTTGAATTCAGAAAAAAAAAATGATTTTTTTTTTCTAGATAATGGAATCTTATGGTGCGTCTCACATTTTTCTTTTCCGATAATGGAATCCCATAAAGCATCCCTACAAAATTCAACTATTAGGTTTTACTTTTCCCATTGTGCATCCCTAAAATTTTGACAATTTAAACTGCTTAGTCATTATAGATTAGGAGTGTCATGTCTAGCGCTCTTTTTCTATGCTTAGTAATGTCTCTATGTTTATCTTAGTAATGTCTGTCTGTTTATGTATGGTGTGTTTGAAATTAACGAGAGCTAGAGGCCCAAGAGAGCATAGAGAAGAAAGGGAAAGATGCCTTTATGTATGGTGTGTTTGAAATTAAAGTCTAAGAGCCAGAGCCCAAGAGAGAACAGAGAAGAAAGGAAAATATCCCGAGGCATAGATATATTTGTGAGAAGTTAGATTACGTTTCAAATTGGCAAACACAATCTCCATTCCTCTTCTCGATGGATAAGGTGATATATCTAGGTCTATTTGTTTGATTTGATTTCTTTGTATTAAGAGAAATTTCCATATCTAATTCTCTCATCTTCGTTTTAGTGGCCTTAATTATTTCTAGACATTAGTCTTCCTTTTAGTGATAATTATTTCTAGACATTCTAGGTTAACGATTTCCTCTTCTGGTTAGATGGATAAGGTGAGAGAGATTTGGGTCTATTTCTTTGATTTAATTTCTTTATATTCTTTATATAAAGTGAAATTTCCATAGATAATTTTCTAGTCTTCATTTTAGTGACCTTTATATATATATATATATATATATATTTTCAAGAAGCTAGTAACCTCTGCGGTTAGAGATGAAGACTTCATAGCTCGAGCAACAACTTCAAGATCTTCAAAACTCAGATAGGAGTACAATGGGAGTGTAAGACTCACTACTCTGAGGTCTTCGACAACCCGTCAGGAAAATACTGGAGGATCTCGATGATCAGGCAGAGAACTTCGTCGATTTTGAATCTGGACTTGACTGAACACACGAGATGGAAAACTCATGAAATTCAAGAGACAAATTGCAGAAATGTTGACTTAGGTTGGATAAAACTTCCCTTGGACAAAAGTATGAAATATGATCAAACTCAGGCAGCGTAAAATTGATATAAGTGTGTGAAGTAGGAGGCACCCTAAAATCTCCATACGTTTGGAAGAGTAACCAAACGAAGGAGGAAACAACTCTATGTAGTGATAACAACTTCCTAAGGTCACACTAGATCCCAATTCTCGACGAACAAACATAGTGATGTGATTTTTTCAAGGGTGACTATCTTTGCTTTTGAAAAAATAAAGTATAGTTCTCGTCCCCTCTTTTTGGAACATTTTATTTTTTTTTATTTTTCAATTTTTTAACAAGCTTGAAAAAGAATAAAAGAATGCTACATTACAAAGGAGGAACGAGTGTCATGAGCAAGCAAACTGGTTCCAAGAGCATGGAACATACTGATGCTCAAGGCAAGGAGACATGTGCAGGATAAGGACACTCGGGGAAAATTCCTCCATGAGTCAAGGTGTCAGATCATAGAGAAAAAATGTGTTTCAAGGCTTGCGTATAAGTAATTCTTTAAAGGTTCAATTGAGATCAACATGGAGCTGACATTAGGCCAAATACACAAAGATGAGACCCGAAATGCGATTAAGCATGACACAAAAAATTCCTTCCATGTAAATTTTACAAGCCCAAAGAAGGTAATCTCGGTGGTTTTTTCACATTTAGAGAGTCTGGAAAAATGCAAAAAGAATACTCTAGGGAGTAAATTTTTCACAATTAGTCCAATCGACACAAAAATGGGTGAACTTTCACCAAAAAGACGTATTTTCAAAACCTTTTTAACGAGCGTGAAAAAGACAAGATCACTCGGCTATATTTTCAATTTTAAGGAGTCTGAAAAGAGATTAACTATGGACTCACAACATTTTTCTCAGTATAGCCTCCTTAGCCTGAAAAAGTATAAAATTAACTGAGGAGAGCTTTTCGAGTGAGACAAATCTCCCGAGGCGTACCTTTTTCTGCAATAATCTACTGGATGGAAAAAGGGTTAAACTCATGCCAAGTAGATGTTCTTCTGGACCAATATAACGAGTGTGAAGGAACAAGATCACTTGATGATATTTTCAATTTTAGGGAGTATGAAAAGAGCTTAACTATGGACTCTGGGGGGGTTGCTTTTTCGTAAGTAATCTCCAAGGCCTTAAAAAGGTGATAAACCAAAACCAAGGAGAATGTTCCTTTTTCAAAAATTTAGTCCCTTAGGCCCGAAAAAGGGTTAAACTTATGCCTAAGAATACTCTTCTACCGAACCAAAGTTCCTAGAGCCTACATTTATTCGTAAAATTATCCATCTGACCAGAAAAAGGGGTAAACTACCACTGGAAATATGTGCCTTTAAATTTGAGTTTGGGGAGTGTGAAGGGAAATAAGATCACTCGGCAATCTTTTCAATTTTAGAGAGTCTGAAAAGGGCTTAAAGAAGACTCCAAGGGGCTAATTTTCTCAAGTAATCCATACAAGATCAAAAATAATAAATAGAGTCTCGTTGGATGTTGCTTTCGAAATTTAAAGTGATCTTGAAAGACAACAAAGTGTGCTCATTAGGGAGTCTCCCAGGTAAGGCCAAGAATGATGACTAGAAAGAAGAATGAGGCTTCAACACAAAGTCATGGTGGGACTAAACATGACTCTCGTGCCTATGAAGTACTTCAGCATGGGCACCAAGTGGAAAACAAGGCTCTAAATAGGATTCCCATGGAAGGAAGGCTCTACCAAATAAAGTATGACACACTTATCAACAAGAAAGGTTAGTGTCACAATTTAGTGGGGTCAATCCTAAGGCCAAATGAACTAGGAAATGGGTAATGCAAAAAATGAAAATAGGGAAAAACATAACCTATATGCCAGTTTCAAGGTCAATACCTGTCAGAACGGATTGATACGATGAACAAAAGTCAAAGAAAAAATGTCTCCAAGATCCTGTATATAAGGCCAATAACACTCATCTAGAATTTAATAAATCCAAAATAGATAGAAAATTCAAAAAATAAGAGATGCTACTGAATACAAAAATTGAAAATAGAAAACCTGTACTATACAATATGTAGAAGGTACCACACAGCCTTATGACTCATGCATGGTAGTAGTTTAGGTAGAGCCCGCTGCTACGCTCTGACCAAGAGTCTCTTCGATAGTAAACCTGAAAAGTCTCCCAAAAAGGAAGAAAACACAAACCATGGTGTAAGTCCTCCCACGATATAGAATATGTATTCATGGCTTCAAGGATATCCTCATCTGAAGGAAATTCAAAATCTGATAAATCATGTGAATGAGGAGGGTCAATAGTCCCAAAGGGTGAAGCAAAATGACCATATTACATATGACGATGGAGGTTTTGTCTAGGACTCGCAGAGTCTATCAGCAAAGAATCACAATCACGAGGGTTTGAGGATCTACAAAAAGTGAGATAAGACTCAAAAGGAAACTCAAGATCACTCAGACCAAGAAGGGGAAGCAAGGGCTCCCCTGCCCCCATTTGATAAACCAATGGATCAATTTTTGAGACCGTGTATCGAGAAGGAAAACATGATTTCCCAGGCTCCTTCTCAGAAGCAATTAAACATCTAGGATAAGATGCCACATAATTAACCCGTGGAGGGGTAGATTCTACACGAACACTAGGAACATATAAAGGGCAAGCATGAATTAATGTCGAATTAGGATGGTGATTATCAGATGCCAGTTGGTCAATAGTGACAATGCTTCCATTGTGAGGGAAATGCATCACTTGGAAGAGCGTAGACACCACAACATTCATAGCATATACATAATCGCGCCCAAGAAGCATATTGAAATCTAATGGGCCTTGCACCACTATAACATCGACAAGGATACTTTTCCCACCTAATGAGATAGGAAATTGAGGAAGAATCCTCAAATATTCACTAGGACATATGTCAAAAGCCAATACTTCGTGTGAAGCATACACAAGCTCGAAAGAACCTAAAGCTTGCCAAGCTAAGGAGGATAAAATACTTGTGGAGGCCCCTTCATGTACAATACATCGGTAAAAAAAAATTGAATTAACTTCAACCCTTATTTGAAGAGATGCAAAATAAGGAAGGTGAGGATCAACAAGGTCACTCCAATCAAAGGAAACCATCCTAGAACTTGGATGGGGTGTTCTCGAATTCATAATAATTTCCCCTTGTTCTAGAATTAATGAACTGGAAATGTTAAAAACATAGTCAGTAGACACATCACTCCCCAAGAGAAGAGTGGGATCAACCAAATATTGCATCAGTGTGACCACTTTGGTAGACTCGACACTTTCCAAGAGAAGAGTGGGATCAACCAAAGATTTCATTGGCATTACCACTTACTCAACCACTGGTTGAATAGGATTTGAGACAACATGGTCTAAAGGCACATCACCCCCAAAATGAGGAGTGGGATCAACCAAATATTGCATCAGCGTGACCAATTTCTCAACCATTGGTTGAAAAGACTGTGAGGAAACCTCAGAAGACTCAGAATCAAAAGAGCTTGCAGATAGGGACCACAATATTCATGCCTTTGGAATGCTAGGGAATAAATGAGTAAGGTGATCTCCCTTGCAAATATTACAAGGGAACTTAGGCTTAAATCCTATCCATCTAGGTTTTTCAACATAATCAATTACCCAACATGACTAGCAGTTGCTAGTTTCTTGTTCTCAACATGACTAGCAGTGGCTAGTTTCTTGTCCTCAGCATGACTAGTAGAGGTTGTTGACATATCACTCATATGACTTGCATTGATGAGACTTGTGCCCCCAACATGACTTGTAGAGGCTGGATGATGGTATTCAAAATTCCTTGCAGAGGTTGAGGAACTATCTCAAACATGACTTGCAGAGGTTGGTGATTGAACTCCAATATGACTAGTAGGGACTAAGTTCATGCCCCCAGCATGACTTGCAGAGGCTGGGTACCGATATTCAACATAAATTTCAAAGGTTGACATCCTATCTCCAACATGACTAGCAGAGGTTGGTTGTTTTCCCTCATCATGACTTGCAGAGGCTGGGTGCAGGTCTTCAACATGACTTATAGAGGTTGACGACCTATCTCCAAAATGACTAATAGAGGTTGGTTGTTTTACCCCAGCATGAATTGTAGAGGTTGGGTTCTAGTTTTCAACATGACTTGCAGATCTCAATGACCTATATCCAACATGAATCACAGAGGTTGGTTATTTCTTCTTCCTATTCTTCCTCTTTCTATTTCGTTTAAACTTCTGGTTACTAGTAGCTAGAATTTCACCTGAGCAGGAAGAAGGAGGAAGAGAAGAATTTTTTGATGAAGGAACATCAACATGATGCCCATGACATAAAGTGATTAACTAAGAAGCTTCAATAGCATTCGAGACATTTGGAATGGTACCCAACCAAACCAGTAGTCCCACATTCAACCCAGGAATGTACAAAGTGGCCATCAAAGGGACACTAAAGTTTCTGAAGAAAGGAAAATCACAAAAATCCCCTTGCAAAGAGGATACTTGGTTGGTATCGTCGGGAACTTTTTCCATGAATATATTATGCACAGGTTCTCCCCTTGCAGGATCATTCAATTCCGTAAAAGCATCACACACTGACTCTCACGGACTAGTGCTATAAAAACCAGCGCCTATAAAGAGGCAGATCCACATTTCTAAGCGGGAGATCGAAAATTCCTCATGACCAACGGAGTGGGTGCTCTATCACCTTAGGTCAGAGACTGAAAGAAATGACTGAATAAATCACTATGGAAAACTAGGGAGCACAAAGCACACACTAAAAGTTCCTAAAGGAAAATCAAGCAGACAACTAACTAGTCGGAAGGACAGTTACGCCAATCAACACTAGAGAAACTTACCGGTGCAAGTGAAACTCAAACATGGAAGCACACTCCGGGTATACTCTGCAAAGCGTGATCCAACATATGCTCTAGGTATTGTGGTATACCTCGTATTCACTTGTGTAAGTCCTTAAAAAATGGCAACTAGGTTGCCAGCTCGCAGTCAGTCACGATGCGAGTACAGTCGACAGTCGGGATGATCGTAATGATCAAGATAACAAGTCTGAAACCCTTCAATGGTGCTGAAAAAAATTGGTCCAGTAGAAAACTAAGGATCGCAAATGGATTTGAGGTACATGAGGCTCCATAGGAAAATGTGATCAGTATTGTTCCCAAGAAAGACCCTGAATATACAATCCCCACTACATTTGGTCCAACTTTGGAGGGGTTATATCTTCTACCTTTCCTCACACGACCTCGTGTTTATCCCCTATGTTAGAGGGGGGTCATGGATAACTCTTACGACGATGGACGTAAAACACTCCCTATCTCAAACTCCAATGCTTATTTTAAATTTCCTTGAAGAGTTTCCTCTTCACACCTATTTCAAGGCCCTAAAAGCCTAAACTAGTCGGTGAACCCTACAAACAGAAAGTCTAATATATTTTGAGTTAAGCATTCATTTTAAGGCTTGATTTACTAATAGGATATGAACGTGCAACTGATGTTGTTTAAGACTATTGGAAAAAATGAAAGTGATAAGAACACTGGAAAAAAGGATTTTCTTTATTATTTTTCTTTTGAAATGCTTTCAAGATGAGAAGAAAACACAACACTACGATGATTTTTTTTTTTTTCCAAATAAGAATGCAAAGAAATGCAAAGAAATAAAGAGACCTAACTAGCATACAAACTAGCATTTATTTATATTTTCCTCCAATAAAAGAAGAACTAACAAAATATGGTAAAAGAAACTACAGAATACAACTCATTTTTCTTAAAAATTCAAGCTAAAAATAAGCCAAAAAATCTAGGAAACACAAAGAGACAAGAGGATTTTTTTTTTTTAAAAGCATAAAATAGGTTAAAAAGAGAAAAGAACCCAAGATTGACTTGAAACCTAGGCCAACTGCGAAAACACAGGGACTCAAGAGAACGCAAAGGAGGATATAAAACTTGAAGTTTCATTCTAAATCTCTAGGGAAACCAAAAGAAGACCAAGAAACAAGTTGAAAATGAATCTTTAACCCAAGCTAAGGCCAAAAGCAGAGACTATGTAAGGTCCAAGAAATCCCTGGAAGCCTAAAATTCTATCAGGAAAGAGAAAGACCTCTCTTTTTTAAAAAAACTTTCAAAGCACAGAGACGCAGGTTGTTGCATCAGCAGCCTACATATGTACATGGGTTTTCTATTGTGCAGGGTACATATGTAAGCAGGATTATCCAAAACAGAGCGCGTACACCTCTGCGGCTTTTTCAAAAAGAAAAATACTGGGAAGACTGATAGGGAAGGGAAAGATGGTAGGCCCCTTGCAGGTGACAAGAGACCCTTGAAATACTCAATGAACTTGACTGAAACTCAAAAGGAAATCAAGAAGCCAATTAAAACCCAAAAAACCTCCCTCTAAAACCCTAGAGAGAGTCCCTAGTGGAGTCACCAATTCTGCTAGTGGGAAAATCCCCCTATAACTATACCAGGGTTTTAAGTATTTATAGAGCTATGAACTCCCTTAAAAGACAATATAATTCCTACACTACCCCAAACATTCCACACAGATGAACAAAAAATGATACAAGAGTAAGTTAAAAGCAGTACCTTTGGTCCAAACGTTTTATGCTAACCTCCTCGAGTTTTGTTGCTTCCTTGGATGTTGGTATCCTCCCAAAGCTAACGTGCATTAAAAATTAGGTAAAAAATGCTAAAAATATTCTATTTTTACTCATCAATTAGGGTTAGATATAAATTGTTATGCATAAATCGAATGAAAGACAAAGATATCATTTGGGACAGGGAAAAATATTATTTTATTCAATATTCAAATATTGGAAATTACAACCCATGTAGGCCGACGCTCCACAAACCTAGTTCAAGATCCTCTTAACATTGCTCCAAGTGCACCTTCTAAATGCCTTCTCTCACTTTCAGTTGATCACTTGAAGGGAAAAGAAGGGATTGTATGGGAGAAAAGGGCTAGAGAGGAAATGTTGAGGCAAGAACTCAAAAAAGGTTGCAAATACTTGGGCAAGGAAGGAAAGGGAATTTGGGAAGATTTTCATCGTTCTAATGCTTGATGTTGGAATGAGACCACAATACCTCCTTTATATGACAAAAGGATAGTTATTCGGTTTGGGGATGGGCTATAGCAAGTAAAATGGTTGGGAACCTCCAATAGCTCATTAACTCCATTGAATTCCTTACAACTTTTTATTTTTTGCAACTTTTGAAGGTACACATGGGCTGTTCAGTATGCAACTAGCATATGTATGTGGTTTTTCTAGTGTGAAACACGTGTATGTACGTGGGAAGTAGTGCAATAGGGCGCGTACATGCTCCAAAACATAGTTTTTTAAATAGAGTTCCTCATCAGTGGTTTGGCAAGTTGTGCAAGTAGAAAGGCCAATGTCATGTATGCATAAGTGGGGAATTTTAGGGCTATAACAAGTTTCATATACCAACTAAAATGGAGTAGTACCAATTTATCTCTTGGTGGTTACTTTGTCTTCCCATAGAGAAAACTTCAGTTTTGAATCCCAAGACTTTTTGTTATCCTACAACAACTTTTTGATGATCTTTACTAATCTTTTGTTGCAGGATTCTACTAAGACATTACCTTGAGGGTAGTATGGAGTAGAGTGAATAAGTTGAATCCCAAAATTTTCACAAAACTTCACCAAAGGATCAGCTTTAAAATCTGTAGCATTATCAATAACAATTTTGTTAGGACAACCAAAAATTGACAAAATATCTTCCAGAAATCCAATGACTACCTTGTGTTGCATTTCTTGTGGGAATGGATTCTATCCACTTGTTGAAGTAATTAGTAGCAGTCAGAATTCAACGATGTTTACCACTTGAATATGGATGAATTTCTCTAATGAAATATAATCCCCACTGCTGGAAAGGAGAAGATACCACTATGGGCTTCAGAGGAAAAGATTTTAGTTGTTGCTTGCCTGGGAATTTCTGACATTTATCATAGGTTCTAATTTTTTCACACAAATAATTAAATAAGTTAGGTCATAAGTACCCACCTCTAAGTATTGTGTATGTTGTATTCATCCAAAAATGATGACCTCCACATATGATATCATAAAAATCAATCATGGTTTGTTTTGCCTCTTCTGGATCCAAGCATCTTAAAAGAGAACCTACAATATATTTCCAATATAGAACATGATCAACAATGCAATGCTTGACTGCTTTAAGCTTTAAATCCCTCACTTTAGTCTTCTCAAGTCCAGTAGGAGGCTGCAATGTTTTCAAAAAGTGGATAAGGTCCTTGTAGCAACTACATTCTATCAACTTTGGGCTGATATGTGATTTGCTACTAGGAATATCGATTTGTTGATTTTTAGAATTAGCATTCATGAAATTTACCCCAAGTTCCTTACAATTTGATTCAACTAACAATCTATCTAAACCTTGACCTTTCATCGGCTTGGTGGGTTTCATCTCAATATCAAACTCCAAAATCTTGGAAATCCACTTACTCCTTTTCCCATCTATATCAGGATGAATTAGAATTTCTTTTACAGAGCTTGAGGGAACATAAGCAATAATTTTGGAATGAAGAACATATACTCTGAAATATTTGAGGGCTTTGACCAAAGCATAAGATTTCTTCACCATAGTTTCATATTTGACTTTAATTTGATATTTGACTTTAGCATCTCTCAAATCTCTTGTGAAAAAAGAAATAGGATGCTCCATTCCATCTGTGTTCTTCTGAAGAAGGAAAACAACTAACGTGTCATTTGAAGAAAAAGAAAAGATCAGAAATTCTTTTGAGTAATCAAGACTAATAAGAATAGGTGCATCATCTAGTTCTTATTTTATTTTCTCAAAATAATTCCTAGCTTCCTATGTCCATTTTACTTCATTCCCTTTTCTCAACATGGATGTGATAAATTTGACCAACTCAATAAAATTGGATATGAATCTTCTCAAGAAATTTATCTTACCTAGGAAGGATTGAATTTATTTCTTGGACCTTAGGAGAGATAGAGTCTTGATAGCATCTACTCTACTTGGGTCAATTTTTACTCCTTCAGATGAGACAATATGTCCTAGCAACTTACCTTCCTTCATGGCAAAAAGGGACTTCTTGGGATTAAGTGACAACCCATATTTTGTCCATTTCATGAACACCTTCTCCAAATTATGATAATGCTCTTGATCATATTTTGAAAATATTTTGATATCATCCAAGTAGATCACCACAAACTTATCCTTTTCTCCAATAAAATCAATATCCATTGTGTGCTAGAAATCTTCCCCTCCATTCATGAGACCAAAGGGCATATTGGCATACATAAATGTACCCCAAGGAGTGGTGAATCTGTTCTTCTCCCTGTCTTCAAGTAAAACAAAAATCTGATTGTAGCCTGAAAATCCATGGATCATGGACATCCTTAATAATCTTGTCACCCTTTTCAAAATATGCTCCATCTTAAGCAAGGGGTAATTATTTTTCCTGGAACACTTGTTTAAATTTATGAAATCAACACAAAGTCTTATTTCACCATTCCTTTTCCTAACATGGACTAGATTAGCTATCCACTCAAAATACCTCAAAGGTATAATGATCTGAGCATCAAGCAATTTTTTGACCTCCTTCTCCATAATGGGCAGTAACATAAGATTGATTTTCCTTAGTTTTTGTCTAAATGTTTTGGTATCATCCTTCAAGGGTATTCTATGCTCAATAATTATTATATCATAAGTCTCCAAATCATCATACTTCCATGCAAATACATCAACAAATTCCTTTAACAGTTTGGTATACTCATCCCTTTTTTTCTGACAGACTACTAGACAGTTTGACATACTTGGGATCCTCATCAATACCTAGATTGAGCTCTGTGAGATCAAAATTTTCACTTAAACCTCTCACTTTCACAGCCACATCATTGTTATGAAATAATATCTCCAAGGGAACTAATTATTTGGGAATATTATCGATGGGAAACTGGACAATCTTGTAGTCTACAATCTTGTTTAGGAATTTATCAGCATGAGGACTTTTCTCATCATCTGGGTCTTGATCAATGTGAAGAGCAGAAAATTCCTCTACTATTTCTAGAAATATATTTATTTCAAGATCATATTAAAAATCCTTCCAATGTTTGACATTGTCAGGTATAGAAGGGCCTATACTTCACTTCAACATCATACTTGAGTTTAGGAGGTAGTGGGATTTTAAAGTTACTAGTAGAAAAAGCTAGGGAATCAACCAATGCATTATCTTCTCTTGGAACAAAGGATATGTTGAAAGATAGGAAGAAATTATCAATAAGGTCCCATACCTCATTCATGTAAGTTATCATTCTTGGATGCTTTGCTTGATATACATTTCTGACTTGATGCACAATCAACTCTGCATCTCCAAAAATTGACAATTCTTTAATTTTCATGTCTTTAGCAACCCTTAGCCCCAAAAATAGGGCATCATATTCTGCAATTTTGTTTGTGGTTTCAAATTCCAATTTGAAGGAAAAATTTATGACTTCTTGAGAGGGATAATGAGCACAACTCCTGCACCAGCACTATCTTTATAATATGCACCATCAAAATACATTTTCCAAGTTTGAGCACCTTGTCTCACTGTTTCACATGTTGTTGGTGATTGTTTTCTAATTTCCAGGGGTGACTGAGGAAGATCAGTAAGCTGCAAAATGCTAGATCCAAAATCAGTTTCCACAAAATAAATAGGATGGTTTATGGGATTACCTTCATCACTAATAATATAATCTAGTTGTTCTTCTCTATACAACCTTTTGTGTTCACCCTCAAAGACTGGTATAGTAGCAAATGAGAGATACATTTGCAATGTCCCTCCCAAACTTTTAATCTATGATCTAGACAATAAAATCCCAAACTTGAGGGGAACATTTGCAACTACAATATCCATCACTATACTCTTCATGGGCAGTTGAAAGAGAGTAACAACCAAATATTTAATCACCCAAAGGCATTTCACATCTCTTGAGTCAAAGGAATATAGATCATGATATGCTTTGGTGATTTCTAGACCCAGTTCATCCATGAAAGACTTAGGCATTAAGTTATGGGATGAACCTCAGTCCATAATTCAATTGTGCAATATTTTATCGAGTACATCCAATGAGGTGTAAAAAGGAGGAGAGGAGTCATCTCTATCTTCTACTAGGGGCCCCAATATAGATGCAACTTTTGCGTCTTGTAAATTAACTGAGTCTGTTGAATGGGAAGCAAATTGAGGCTACAACAAATTTAGAAATGGACTTCTTGAAATCTTCATTCTTTATCAACTCTAGGAATGGCACTGAAATTTTTATTTTACGTATTTCATTCTCAATGTTAAAAGAATATGGGGATTTCGAAATTTCTTTGGTTTCTTGAATAGGATCTTTAATCAGAGGTCGATTATTTTGTTCCTCATTTCCTTTATTTGTTGTAGCCATTGTTTTAGTAGAAGTATCTGATTTTTTGGGATGATTAGATGTACTGGTATTTCCGTCTTTTTGTTTTGACCTCAAATTGTACTCATTTTGAGTTTCATTCTCTTTCTCTCCTTTAATTAACTCATTTATTTGGATGCTCATTAGATAATCTTCATACAAATATTGAGTTACATGAGGGGAAGTAGATGTGTCCCCTAGACAATGAATTTCCTGATATGTTTCTTCATTCTCTCCTTCTTCATTATCAACCAAATTGTTTTGGAGAGGGGTTTGAACCTTTTGATCCTCTCTAATTATCTGATCTCTTTGAAGAATTTGAGGTGCATTGTTTTGTATTCTGAAATTGTTTCTATTTCTAAAATATTATGTGTTTCTATTTGTTTGTCTCCCTTCAAGTTTTAGTTTTTCCATTTCTACAGACAGTGACTTGAAAAACTTAGTCAATTCATCAACCTGAGGGTTAGTTGTTGAAGCATCATAAGTTGAATCTTCTTCCTTTTGTTCCCTCATATCCCTATCAGACTTACCTCTTAATTTATATGCTGCCAATATGTTTGACTCTACCTCTAGAGTAGCATCTTTCATATGGGCTAATGAAGTAGACCTTCTCTCTCTCAACATAAGACAAAATTCAGGGTCAAAGGCACTAGCATAGGTTATTTTGGAAGAATTTTCAGTAGGCTTGATCTCAGTAGGGATTTTATTATACATCTTGTTAAACCTCTTTGAAAAGTATGATATTGATTCACCTTCTTTTCTTTTAAGAGACCCAAATTCTGTGATATAATACAAAAAGTCTTTCTTGTCACTCCAATGCCTTAAAAATGCATCATCTAGGGCTTGAATCCCAACAATTGATTGAGGGGATAAACTCCTAAACCATTTTATAGCTTCTCCATCAATACTTTGTACAAAAAACCTCATCCAAACATCCTCATTCTCAATATTTAGATTATCAGCATAGCTATAGAATGTTGCAAGGTGTTCTTGTGTAGTGATATATTCTTCTCTTGTGAATGTGGGCATATAATTTCGGTAATATCCTATTGGGAGAGCATTCATAGGGTGACGAAGCACTAGAGGGGCATACCTAGCAGCCACACTAGCATTCATTCTATTATGAGGAGGATTAACCCCTACCATTTGATTAGGAAAAGGAGGATTCTGAATTCTAGGAGTAGGAGGTGATTTGATAGGTAAAGATGTATTCTATATAATTGTTAATTTGGGAAAAGGAAGAATATAAGGTGGAGGATTTTCATAGTTAACATAAATTAGTTGAGTCTTGGATGAGGATGGGGGAAATTTAAGAGGAACTGAGGTTCCTTCTTCTTTGGTTACAAAAAATTTAAAAGAATGGTGGGAAGGAGAAACTAAGAGAGGAAAATATTCCAAACTCTCAAGCATAAACCAATTAACAACTTCAAGAGATGCAAGAACATAAAAAATTTCAAGACTTTCTTCTTTCAGCTCGGGAGAAAAAGATGAATATTCTACAGGAAAATCTCCTAGTTTTGACTTTACATGAATTTCAGCAATAGGAAAATGAGAAATATGAGAAATAGAAACTGGTGTATTTAAAGTAGATTTAGGTAAGTCTCCAGAAGTACTTGATAATTTGGAAGAAGAATCTCCTTGCAAAAATTTTCCCTTCTTTAATATTTTTTCTGGATTAGGTTCAGGTGCAGCCAGAGGTGGTCGTGGATTCAACCTCATGTGTCTACCTTTGGGAGACACAACTAAACTTTGGATTCGCCAGGTGAAATATAAATTCTTATGTTTATTGATTACCATGCACCATCAAAATCAGTATTTTCTTGTCGTACAACCCATGGAAAAATCTTCAATTTGTTCCCCGACAACAATGCCAAAAATGTTAGCACTGAGAGTCACACTTATATTTTTGTAAGTGTAATCCCAGTACCCATCAAAATGTAAAGGATAAATGTTTATAAAGGTGGAAAATCGATAAAAAAACAGTTAAATATGTCTAACACAGATAGCACTATGAAATACACACTAGCAAACAAAGCCTTGAATGGCTTCAAATCAGGTTTTGAGAGATAAAGTGATAGGTGGAAGACTTAACAAAGAAGATGAAGTATGCATATCATTGGCATCGGGTAATATTGACACACATATGAACAAAACTCTCTGAAATAAGAACCTCTCATAATCAAAGAGAAAGTACTCTAATATACTTGCATAAAATATCACAATATATCATTTATTGCAATAAAGAAACAATCAAATAGATGAATCATTCAACATAAATTGATATCAAATCAAGATAGAAAAGGATGATAAAAATAAACATGAATGATTTCCACCATTAAAAGTATCTTAGATCTGATCCATACATAAGGAGAAAAACTCTGTTACAAAGACAATATCCAAAATATAAGTTTTATGTCACACCATTGGAACCTATACTAAGTCTTACAATGCCCTTTAAATAGCCTAATCTATCATTTCCATCTCTACAATTCACATTCCAACTTCCTCATAGGATCCATATGCCTAAGGGAAGTGTGGCAATAGGTGTACAATAGAAAAGAAACAAACTTCTAATAAAAAGGAAGATGTTGGAAACGTATCCAACATTCTTTATTGGCTAATGATGTGTCCATAAGAGTGGAATTGATTGAGAGTCCCCGAGGTGTAGGACAGTCGGTGACAGAGTGTGTTGTTAAGGTGCTCCGTGATGTTAAAGTCACTGGTTCGAAACTTGCAGGGACAAAAAATCCAGCCATGTTAAGGGTTGGTGTGGCTTGGGCCGGGTGTGATCCCCGGGTGATTTTGACGGCTTAGATGCCCCTGAGTCACGATTTCTTAGCCATAGTTTAGTCCCACATGTCACGGACAAACTAACAACAACAAAAAAAAGTGGATTTGATTGAGACAGGTGGCCTCCCAAAATGAAACTAACCCTCATAGTGATAGTACGGATCCATATTGACATCTGGCAGTTTTATTTCCCTCCAAAATATCCAAAAATTGAGTTCGTAGTGCAGTGCTGCAAACTATCTTGAAACAACCAGTTTGCAGCGCCAGGCGCTGCAAACTTTCCTATAGTGGCATGTTTCTCTTTACCAATTTTTTTAACATCTCAAAATTATACCATGTGTCCAACTATGTTGAAAAGACTTCATTATCTTGATATGTGATTAGAGGAAAACACTGCAATTGATTATCATGGTTTAAAACTCATAGCCATCACCAAAAATGTTGTAAAATGCATGAAACAAAAATTGTCACCAAAACTAATGATGATTATGGAGGCTCAATGCCTTTATATTTATTTTTCAGTTCTAGATATTTCCTTGGTAGCAACCTTGGCGAGCATATCTAGGTTTCTTTTTGGACAATTCTTCTTTGAAAGGTTGCAGCTATGCCTTCAATTTTTTGATTTGATCTTGACGTGATATGCTATGTCTATAGAGATTCTTGAGCTGTCTATGAAGGGGTAGGAATCTTTTACCAAGAATGTGGCCTTATCAATGGTCTCATGATATATTCCCAATATCCCCTTAGGCTTCTTCCTAGAATCCAAATCTTCTTTCTTCAACTTCTAAACTTCATCTCTCGCTTCCTTGAGTTTCCTCTTGAGCCTATTTAATGTGAGATTGTTTTCATGCTGAGGAGTAGTGATATTAATAACTTCGATAGGATGCTCAAAAGATTTAGATTTACCCTTTTTCTGGTCTGAAGTCTCTATTGCATCACCCTTCAAAAGGACATTTTTCCTGGTTGTTGCTCTAGTAAAAGGCCTCCCAGGTTTAACCTTGTCTGCAGAAAAGGGTGGGGAAAAAACTAGTTTTTTCCCTTTCAAGCCTCTTGGTTTGCTTGAGGGATCCCCCATATGGATAGGATATGCCATTGGAAATTTTTATCTATCTGTAGGTTATGAAGGACCTCCTACTTCTGCTTCATAAGTGGCTCTATCAGCTTTATCACTCATAGTCACCCTTTTCCTCTTGCTAGTCTCTGAATTCATAGTCCTCTCAACAGGAGTAGGACTTTGTATCTTGGACTATGGAGTGGGGGCAACATCTAACTGAAACTGTGATGAATTTAGGAAGGTTTCCCAATCAGTGTTTGTCTTCCTTAACTCTTCCATTACTAACATATTAATAAGGCCAAAGTGAAATACATTGGTGTCTACTTGCTTTGAATTGGATTGAACTCTATCAGACATCTTACCAATGCTTCTAAAAAGATAAAATTGAAGGTTCATGGATTTTTTTTTCTGTGAAGTGGTATTGGTACACCATGTTAAACCTTCCCTCACATGTGAAATATCTCTGGATAACCCTCAACATCTTATCACA
Organism: Picea engelmannii; assembly: GCA_009831015.1. NCBI lineage: Eukaryota > Viridiplantae > Streptophyta > Pinopsida > Pinales > Pinaceae > Picea > Picea engelmannii. Next base: position 96,435 of record ML816564.1, read on the forward strand.
ACATTCAAGCATGTGGCTTCTAGGTACCCCTTTAGAAAAGTTTTCCTCCTGATACTTTGGCTTAAGGAATTCCTTTTAGAAGGAAGAATTTAATGCCATAGATTTGAAACATTTCTCTCCATTGTTGGGTATCTTTGTTGCAACAGATATGGAATGCTCTGAAAAATCAAACTCTAGCCTCCCTACTTTGGTTTTAGTCCCATTAAAGTTGAGTGCAATCTCATTGTCCACCTCTAGATGCCATCTCTATATCTTTTAACAGAAATTAATGAAACCTACCCTCTGAAAGGCTTCCCTGAATAAAGGTTCATAGTTAAAGAGTTTCATATCATAAGGCTATGTCCTTACAATCTCCCCTCCCTTATGATTCTTCTTGTGTTGTTGACTATCCATAATTGCTGCTGGAAGAATGCTTCTCTGTAAATTGTTTATGACAATTAGGTGTGTGAAAAGAGAGAATACATGAACTTAGGGTTTTGATTACAAAAAAAAATTCAAAAGCCTAACCTTGTAAAAAGACTTATACATATTGAGGTATGAGATAAAACACTATTCAAACAAGAAGGGTGAAGGAACAACAACTAAGATTTACAAATAAAGGAAGAAGAATGAGAATTCTCTGCTAAAACAGGGTTTTTATCAGCATTGGTATCAGTTGGCAGCATTAATGATGTATACAATTAAATCATCGTCCTATAGATGATCAACCATGAATATTGGGTTTGATATGGGTAAAATTCAACGTTTAATGCTAAAATTCAAAAGGATGTAGAAGGTGAGGGTTTTAGCAGTCCTTGAACAGAGGGTTCGCAGTGCTAGAGCAACCAGTTCGCACTGTTGAGGAATTTCAATGGCACATGAGGCTTCTTAGAAGAGGAAAATATGCATGAGGTCAAGGTAACGGTCTAGAGTGGTGGAATGATTCAAAACACCATGGAGATGGATTTAAAGGATGGAAATAGAAGATTTTGTACAATTCGCATCGTCGATAGATAAACCAACATAAAACCTTCTCTCAACCTTTAAACAACTGTAACATCTCAGTTCTAACCCTTATAAACTATAATGTATTATGTAAACATGACTTAGGATGGTGAGTCAGTAAAGTTGAAAAGGGACCAGAGTGCCTAGGAAATGTAACACTTCCTATACATTAATAAAATACACTGTTGGCTGCAAGACTGACAAGGACAAAAGAGATAAGGGGGCTATGATTCCATGAGAGAGAGGGCTTGAGGGGATAAGTCTTGTTATTATTATTTTATTTACCCATAATTGATTTTATGGAGAAGAGCGGGTTACATGAGATTCTTGGGAGGGAGTCCATTTGGCTCTTGTCTTCATGTAATTATTTAAACATCTCTTGGGGGTTGTTTTGGGGTCGTTCTTCCCTTGGTTTGTCCTCTTCTAACTGGTTCACTCGTTCTTCTTCCTCTTCAATCACTACTGCTAGTTTGTGTGCTCTTGGTATGAGCATGGAAATGAATGGAAGGAAGAGGAGAGCCATCGTTGAATGGTTGTAATGATTTACTAATCATTCCCGGAGGGAATGGATGCATGTGTGCATGAACTTGATGGCAGTTCGGATGGAACCGTCCACAACTGAGAGTCTTTGGAATTTCCAGTAGGGAGATTTCCTGACTAGTATCACTATATCCTTGGAGAGAAATGGAACAACCTCAAGGACTACATGGTAGAGAAAGGTGTTCATTTCTTGGTGTTGTGCAAGCTAAGGGGGAAAGAGAGATGGAAATTAGGATTGTTTTGAGGTTGGGAAACTTGAGAGATACTTAGCCAACTATTGTGTATTTAGACTTGGCCTAGGACTCATCCTTGTGGATTCATAGCCCTGGCTCGGGGGTGACCTGCTATTGAGAGTAAATGAACAACAATGTCTATGGTTGGGAGGAACTTCCTTGGTCTATAGCCAGTTGGTGAATGTTTACTTGCAAAGATAAGCTCTCTCTGTGTTTTTTGTTTAATGTATTCCATTGTGTATTTAATTATCTTTGAGATATGTATTCTAATGTGCTTGTCTGCTGTTTATTTTTTGTGCATGGCACGATGTTTATATATTTTATGTTGTGGCATGGATATTGTCTTATGCATGTGGTGTGCATGCTCCTAACATTGTTGAGAAACCCTTTGTCTTCGAATTAGAGATCATAGAACTGAGTCTTGGGACTATAGCATGCCTTGCCTGCGGGTGGTTGGGTGTGTTGTAACATGTTTAAGTGGTGTAGCCTGGCCTCTGGGTGGTCGGGTATGTTATAGATTGGTATCAAAGATTTTGGTTGAAACATTGGGTCAGTATGGGTCGGGTTTGTTGGTTAGAGTCTCATGGTTGAGATCAAATTCTGACTGTGAAGTTGAAAAGGTCAGGATGAATGGCGTTGCAGAATCTATGTAGGATTTAGATCTTCAGAGATTAGTTGTAAGGGGTTCGAAGGATTGTGACCATCCCCCTTCGAATTCGGGAGTGATCGCCACTGTAGGATCAAGAGAGACCCAAGATCATTGGATCGTAGGACAGGTGAACATGGGTCATCCAATTTAAAGGAAGCAAGGTTTAAGGTCACAACTGTCGGATCCCATGAGAGAGAGAGATCAACGGACAAGAGGCATTGGGGGGAACCAAGTTGCACAGGAGATGATGTCCTAAGGCGGTCCTGCAATCCAAACCATGATTTCACCAAGGGGTTACATGTTAGCATGAGGAGAATTGTAGGGATAAAAGTGAGTTACTTGAAACCGTCAATGTGTTCCCCCACAAATTGAAAGGCATGTAGTGATGTGACATGTTAGTACTCGAGCGAAAAACCTCTGAAGAGAAGAAGTAGTCGGGGACCATCTATCTGTAGGAGGACACGTGTCAACCGATCGTGTGCTCTGGGTGAAAGCACTCTAGGAAAAGGAAAGCAAGAAGAAGTTGAGAATTGAGATTTCCGTACCCTAGCGATCTAAAGTGAATTGCAGTCGTATGATCCAGGAGGACACGTGGTAGAAATCCATGCACTTCAGGGAAAAGCGAAGGTTGAGAGTTGAGTTCTCCGAAGTATGAAGACCCAAAGCAATCGTAGCCATCAATCCATGGGAAACACATGTTAGTAGATTGCGAGCTTTAGATAAAAACATTTCAGAAAAAAGTTGAAGTTTGAGTTTTCTGAAGTTCGAAGGCCCAAAGGAAGTGCAACTGTTGATCCTTGTAGTGGTAACTTCAGAAGTCCCAAAGTTTAGGCTTAATATGGTTCGTCTGATAAGGGAGACACATGGTAGTAGTTTGGCCGGTTTAGGAAATCAGATTTCGGGAGAATTGGAAGTGTGCTAATGTGGAAACTCCCGAAGTCTCAAAGCCCGAAGAGTCGAAGTGGTAGGGCACGATGATGTCACCAGGAGGTGATGTGGACCCCAAAATTTCCAAAGTGACGTGACTTGTGGACATCACCGGGGATGACGTGCAAACATGGGATGTGCACCACATGTCAGTAAGTTTTGACCATGTGAATGATTGAAATGTCAGATAGGATGTGACACATGTCACCCACCTGATTGGACTACGTGTCCACTTACATTATTTCGCTACGTGGTGATGGATCATGGACTCTGGAGAAATTACTCTGAGAGTTTTTCAGTTGAGAGTTGAAACTCCCGAAGCCTGGAGAGTTGGAGACCCGATGTAAACGTCGATTGTTGAATCGTATGAAGTAGACCTGAACTATCAGATCAGGATAACAGGTGGTGTGAAGCTATGGATTCCAGGTAAGGACCCAAAGTAAACATCAATTATCGGATTGTCCGAAGTAGACATGAACCGTCAGATCAAGAGAACATGTGGCATGAAGCTGTGAATTGCGAGTAAGGACCCAAAGTAAATTTCGATCATTGGATCATCCGAAGTAATTCCCCATTGTCTGATTCAAAAGGACACGTGGAAGAATTCTATGTATATCGAGGGAAATAAAGTTTGAGATTTGATAATTCCGAAGTCAGGAATTCCAAAATGACCACAACCATCGATATGAGAGAGGTAAATCTAAACTGTTGGTTCCCATGAGGTAGATCTCGGTCATCCATTTAGAAGCACCGTCAAGATCTTGATTTCAACAGTCACCTCGCATTGCGGGGATGGGAGGTGCTTGGGCTTTATGAAGTTGAGGGCGGGTCGCAATAGAGACCAAGGTTTTGCAAAAATGACATGTGGTGGCTTGAGGTGAATTGCAGGGCGAAAAGTAGTTTGGTTCCAAACCACCTTTGAGCGTGGCCAAAATCGCGTGTCTGCATGAGGTCACCACCTAAGGTCACATCTAAGGAGGGGCCAAGAGAAAAAAGAGCTAGCGCCAACTCTGACATTTTTCGCAAAGGTGAAGGAGAAGGTCACAGGGGCCATCGAACCTACACTAGAAAGCCGAAAGGGCTTGTGTTTAGATACAGAACGAAACCATCAAGGTTTTAGAGAGCCAATTCAGCTCGGGATTGAAGACCCTTGATCAGGAGGTCACACAACCTTAGGAGAATGGGGTCTGCATTAAGAAACAAAAAGAAAAGAAGAGGCAATGCTCAAATCAATAAGCCTGTGGTTTTGTGTATCTGGTCATATGTAAACGATTTGAAGGAAGTGCCTCATAAAGATTTAATTTGATAGAGAGTTAACACTAGAATAATATAGGGAATTGATAAAGGGTCAAAATATGATATGTTTGTGAATTGAGAACACAACAGAAGCATGAGTACGATATAATGAGTCGATCCATGTCTATGATCAACTCATGAAGACAAAAGAACCGACACATAGACATGATTAAAAAAGAGTTAATTCATATAAAAATGAAAAATGATATTAATTAAATAATAATATTATCACTTAAATGAAAAGGTACCTGTAAATTTAATTGACAATTTTTGTATGATATGTATAGCTCTAACAAGATGGTTTCTTGCAAGTTTATCAGGATTAGAGGTATAACCAGAACAATTCAAGAATAGGATCAGATGTTAGGGTCATGGAGGCATGACTTTGCTTACAAAAGTTGGATGAGGTACTACAAAAGAAAGAATCCTCACATGGGACATGAAGCTAGCAGGTGAATAATGTCATTAATGGGTATAGAAAGGAAACGTAAGGCTCCATAGCCTTGAAGGTAGAGATGCGTAGACAGTCGCAAGATTGATGTGGAATGAAACAAAGAGCTTAAGAGGTGGTGTGTGAATAATCTCTATGTGTCAAGCATAGGAGTTCCAGGGAAGGATTTGTTAGATATGACTTATCTACTGTCTAAAATCTTAAATCAGAGTTCACAGTGGAAGCAAGATGCCAATGCAGAGGAATTGGAATGCTCTCTCACTTAAAAAGTGACACTGAATGAAAATGGATTTCTAGTGGGGAATGGTACTAAGTGGGAAAGAATGGCCAGGTGGAACGTGGCTGGAAAAGTGTTCAAACCCAAGGAAACATAGTGTAGATGATAAGAATAGGAGCACACAAGGCATAAAGGATCTAAAGGAATTCAAGGACAACCAACTACAACAGAAATAGATAAATAAATAAGTGAATTGAAACAAAAATGCGCTAGAGTGCATGAAGCATACAATGAAGTTAAATTGCATATGCATTAGTAGGAATGCTGACAATAAATTCTTGGTACATATACATGTGTAATTTTGCATATGTACATGCTTGGATATGTATATAACATGTTGATGAACTTAGAATAGTCTATTATTATGAAATAATGTTTGAGTATGACTAAAGATGGATTATGTATTCAGGAAAAATGATACAGCAGGGTTAAATATGTGGATGTTGTTGTTACTTATAATTTCCATCGAGGTGAATACCCATGAGGATGGCAGGAATGGTGATCAAAATGATGAAGGGGGAAGTCTATGAGCTTCTACAAATATCAGTTGGTCAGACAACAACAAGTAGGTTGGTAACAACTAGGCAGGCATGCATTTAGCTTCCATTGATGCATACATGTTGAAGGGGATCAAGGTAAGGATTCCCTCAGTTAATTTTCAGTATTTAAATTGATATATAATGGCCAAAGGCCCAGAGTGTGTAAGTGTTGTTGATGCTAGAATGCACTTAGATAAAATGTTATGATTGGTTATGGGATAATAACTAGGTAATTCATGAGACATACTCCTTATATAACAATGAATATCCATAGAGCTAGTCATGTGTGAGACCATAATATGGTTGGATATGGAAGGGATATGACACTATGTGAGTGCTCGATAATATCTATAGTATATCTAATGTTTGGATTGCAACCTCTTTTCCAACACTGAAGAGCACTTAAGGAATATATTCTTGGTGTTGTGTTTGGGTGGAAAAGGAAGGTAACCAAATAGTTAGGCAAGTAGTAGGAAGTGTGTGGATGATGTGTTGAATCGTTGGCTAGACCTTCCAAATCATCATGGTGGAATACATGACATAGTTATGTGGTATGATGTAGTCAATGCATGGATGCATTGTGTAGATGTGACCATGGGTATTGGCACATTAATTGTTATCTTATTAACTATTGCATTATGAAAAGTCTACGTGACTGATAATACATGTGTATGTAATGATGAGTTCATTCCAATTGATAGTTGGATTAATAGAAGTAATTGAATTATAGTTGTAAACAATTCTGAGAGAACTTTGTGATTTTGTTTTGAATCATTTCCATGAAAATATATATCTTGTACATGAGATATTAACAATTTTTTTGGCTGAGGAATGTTGAAATTGCAGAAGGAAAGGGGTCTGGGATATGGTAGTGTTGTAAGCCCATAAAGAAGACCAATGCCTATTGCTTCAAGAGTCAAATTGTTATGAGCAAAAGCTCATGTCTAGAAGTTTTATTTTTCCTATATAAAACAATTTTGGGAATTATGATTTGATAATTACTGACGAATTGTTTTGGCCAAATGTAAATTGAAGAAATTGTAGGTAGAATGGTCTTGGATATGGCAGGGGTATAAGACCATAAGGAAGACTGATATCTACAACTACAGAGCCAACCATTATGAGCAGAAAGATCATGCTTGAAAAAAAAAATCCTGTATAAAACAGATTTGACATTTATGTTTGAAATGGTTATAATGATATCTCATGATGACTGTATGTGTATAATAAAGATGAGATGTTGGATATGGAAGTTGGAAAACATAGAAAAGGATATTGTTGTGAAATGAGAACCCTGTGTCCCTAGAAAACTTCTTGTGCAAGAGAACCTTGGTCAGGCAATATGGATCACCTGAGGGACTGCATAGCAGAAAAGGGGATGTCTGAGCCTGGGCCTGGAAAGTAAGTGACCACAAGGAAGAGGATACTTTGATAGCTCTTGATTGGGGTCATGCACACAATGGGTACATCAAGGAAAACAATAAGCCAAATTAACGAGACAATTATATGGATGCAGATCCATGAACCACACAGATAAGTATTCTATTGGATTATGAAAATTTACTCTTACAATATGAGAAAGAATGAGAATTTTATGCACAAATTTTGAACTGACATGCTCACTAATTTGAAATATTGTAGGAAAACGATGAGTGTTGAAGATCTAGAAAAGTACTAGACTATGAGAGAAAAGAAGGTGATGTTGGAGAAACTAAATGATAAAGTGCCTATGTATATAAGATCGGGCTAGATTGCATGTGTGAATTAAGGCCAGAGGGCCTAGAATTGTAATGTTTATAACATTGGAATGGTGTTGTGCACTGAGGACATCGCCAAAATAAGGGGAGGGGGATGTAACATCTCAGTTCTAACCCTTATAAACTATAATGTATTATGTAAATATGACTTAGGTTGGTGAGCTGGTAAAGTTGAAAAGGGGACTAAGTGCCTAAGAAATGTAACACTTCCTATACATTAATAAAATACATCATTGGCTGCAAGACCAACAAGGACAAAAGAGATTGGGGGCTATGATTCCATGAGAGAGGAGGCTTCAGGGGCTAATTCTTATTCTTATTATTTTATTTACCCATAATTGATTTTATGGAGAAGAGGGGGTGACATGAGCTTCTTAGGAGGGAGGCCATGTGGCTATTATCTCCATGTAATTATTTAAACATCCCTTGGGGGTTGTTTTGGGGTCGTTCTTCCCTTGGTTCATCATCTTCTCACTGGTTCACTCGTTCTTCTTCCTCTTCACTTACTACTGCTAGTTCGTGTGCTCTTGGGAAGAGCATGGAAATGAATGGTGGGAAGAGGAGAGCCATCGTTGAATGGATGTAATGATTTACCGATCATTCCCAGAGGGAATGGATGCCTATGTGCATGAACTTGATGGCAGTCTAGATGGAACTGTCCACAGCTGAGAGTCCTTGGAATTTCCAGTAGGGATATTTTCTGACCAGTAGCACTGGATCCCTGTAGAGAAATGGAATGACCTCAGGGACTGCATGGTAGAGAAATTTGTTCATTTCTTGGGGTTGTGTAGGCTGAGGGGGAAAGAGAGATGGAAATTAGGATTGATGTGAGGTTGGGAAACTTGAGAGCTACTTAGCCAACTATTGTGTATTTATAATTGGCCTAGGACCCATCCTTGTGGATTCATAGCCTTGGCTCGGGGGTCACCTGCTGTTGAGAGTAAATGAACAACATCATCTATGGTTGGGAGGAACGTCCTTGGTCTGTATCCAGTTGGTGAATGTTTACTTGCAAAGATAATTTCTCTCTGTGTTTTCTGTTTAATGTATTCCATTGTGTATTTAATTATCTTTGAGATATGTATTCTAATGTGCATGTCTCCTGGTTATTTGGTGTGCATGGCACGATGTTTATCTCTTTTATGTTGTGGCATGGATATTGTCTTATGCATGTGGTGTCCATGCTCCTAACATTGTTGAGAAACCCTTTGTCTTTGAATTAGAGATCAAAGAACTGAGTATTGGGACTATAGCGTGCCTAGCCTATGGGTGGTTGGGTGTGTTGTAGCCTGTTTAAGTGGCGTAGCCTGGCCTCTGGATGGTCAAGTATGTTACAACAACCTGGAGACCATCAAGGAGTACTTGTTAAACCTAGGTTGTATGGTGATTCTTGTAAATTTGAACTGATATGTCAGCAAGTCATCCAAGCTTCAACAATCCTCTTCAACTAGTCTGCATGTCCTGGTTCATAGTGCCAAATTCAAACTCAAATGCGCAGCTCGAGGAGAATTTTAGAAGATTTGTGACATAATACCTAAAAATTTGGTTAAACGATGATGTTGAAAATGATGAATCCCTTTTTTCACGTTCCTTAACTGCAATGATGACAAATGAATTCATGAGGTACTCGTGAGTAGTTGGTAGCAATTAAAACTGACTTTTACTTGACATCTAAATGGTTAGATAATGATAAAGGAATACTTTGTACAAATTGGAGGTATGAAATGTCACGGTAATGATGTAAATATCAAAGGTGTGACTCATAAGGACCATTAACCTTGTGATAATGACAAACATAATGACTCTAAACTAAGGCTAAACATAATGTTTATTATTTAAATCAAAATTAAAGTTATGACCACAACAAGAAGACCTAAAACCTAGGACTTATAAGACCCTATGACTCAAAAACAAAAATTAAGTGATTTTTTGACCCCTACAAATCTATGTGTTAACACCTTCCTCTCACTATCCCTCTCTCTACCCCCCTCCCCCGCTCCCTTGTTCCACTATATCTCCTCTATCTCCCCTACATATAACCCTCTCTCCTACATTTACCTCTCTCTCTACCCCCCTCTTCATTTTCCTCTCTCTCCCTCTCACACTCTCATAGATTCTCTATTTCCTTACTATTGCTTGCTCTCTCTCCCTCCCACACACACTTTATAACCCCCCCATGTGTCTTCCTCTCTCTCTCTCTCTCCCATACTCTAACAAAATCACTCTCTACCTCCCCTATTTGTCTTCCTCTCTCTCCCTCCCACACTCTCGCACACACACTTTCTATCGCCCCTCTATGTATTCCTTTGTCTCCCTCCCACACTCTCACAACCATATTTTCTATCCCCCCTCTATGTCTTCCTCTCTCTCCCTCCCACACTTTAACACACTCACACTCTACCTCCATCCTTTATCTATCTCTCTCTACCTCCCCTCTTTGTCTACCTCTCTCTTCCTCCCACATTTGCGCACACACACTTTCTATACCCCATTAAGTTATTTATATCTCTCTACCCCCCCTTGCCTCTATCTCCCCCCTTTCTCTCACAATTAGTATCACTCTCTCTTCACCCCCTCCTCCCTCCCTCCCTCCCTCTCTCCCCCTCCCTCTCACTATCTCTCTACTCACAATCAGTCTCACGCTCTCTCCACCCCATCCTTCTCCATTCCCCTCTCTCTTTCTTTCTCTTTCCCCCCTCTCACACTCACACATTATCTATACCCCCCTCCTCCCTCTATACTATCTCTCCTCTCTTTCTCTCCTACATCTACC
>ML816564.1:115653-147068 GCA_009831015.1 Picea engelmannii
GGATCCAATTTAACTGACGCTTCACCCATCTGAGTCTCGGTTTGAGTTTTAGCGTGAGTTGCAACTCGCCTCTTCAAGCCATTAAAGTACATGTGGCCAATTTGGTCTCGGGGCATAAAATACAAACTAGGTGGCATAACGGAGTTTCGTAAGCTCCCACAAGTATATTTGGCCAAGGACCACATGAATAAACTACCCACAAATTCCCAACACAATTTTCTTGAAAATAGAACCCCTCTTCAGAAATTGCACTATGCCTCATTGACCAAAACCCTAGTGTCGGAGATACTCCAACAAATGGTTTTCTAGTGGAAGGAATGACAATGGAGGGCCCCCCCTAGCTGAAAAAAGGTGCTCCAGATCCAATGAAACTAACATTTCACCCATTTGAGTCCTGGTTTTATTTTTATCGCAAGTTGAAACTCTCATCTTCAAGCCATTGGCAGACATGTGGTTAATTTGGTCCGAGGGCATAAAATACAAACCGAGTATGATAACGGAGCTTCGTAATCTCCCACAAGTCTATTTTTCCAAGGCCCACATGACTACACTACCCACAAATACTCGACACAATTTTCTTGAAAATAGACCTCCTCTTCATAAATTGCACTATGCCTCATTGACCAAAACATTGGAATTCTCATGCAAGTATTTTTATATAAGAAATATGGGATAACAAGTTGTAGAATTACATTCTTAATGAATCCTTTGATTCTATTTTTTATGTATGAATAATTTGATGGAATGGAAAGTGAATGCAAGGCAAGGCATGGAAATTGAAGGCAAGTTATGGCAAGTGAAGTCATGGCATGGAAATACATGGTATGGAAATACAAGACATGGCAAGTGAAGTCAAGGAAAGGCATGAAATGGAAAACAATGGCACGGTATGGAAAGACATGGCATGGAAAAGCAAAGGAATGCCAAGTGAATACAAGGAAAGGAATGGAATGGCATGGCATAGTATGACATGACAAGGCATGGGATGACAAGGCATGGTATGGAAAGGCATAGTATGGAAAGACAAGACATGGAAAGTGAAGGCAAGGAAAGGCATGGAAAGGCATGGCATGGAAAAGAATCGCATGGTATGGAAAGGCATGGCATGAAAAAGAAAAGGCATGCCAAGTGAATGCAATTCAAGGCATAGGATGGCATGGCATGACATGGAAAGGCATGGGATAGCAAGGCATTGTATGGAAATGCATGGTATGAAAAGACAAGCCATGGCAAGTGAAGGCAAGGCAAGGTATGGCAAGGCATACCATACCATACCATACCATACCAAGGCAAGGCATACCATACCAAGGTGAGGAATACCATACCATGCCATACGATACCATACCATACCATACCATACCAGTGCATACCACTATCATTGCCAATACATACCAATTCCAATGCATACCATTGTCATTAACAATGCATACCATTGTTATTTCTAATGCATATCATACCATTTCCATTTCCATTGGCAGTGTCAATCCATACCATACCATACCATTTCCAATGCATGCCATATAATGGAAAGACAATTCATACCATTGTATGCATTGTATGGTATGCATTGGCATTAGCAATGGAAATGGAAATGGTACGGTATGGTATGGTATGGTATGCATTGGCACTGTGAATGGCAATGCATATCATGCCATACCATTTCCATTGTCATTGGAAATGCCAATGCATACCATACCATTTCCATTATCATTGGCAATGTCAATGCATACCAAATCCATGCAATGCATACCATACCTATGAAATGCATGCAACACATACCATACCAATGCATATCATTTATGTTTCCAATGCATACCATTTCTATTGCCAATACATACCATACCATTTCCATTGCCATTTCCAATTCCAATACATACCATACCATACCATACCATTTCCAATGCATACCATACAATGGCAAGGCAATGCATACCATTGTATGCATCGTATAGTATGCATTGGCAATGGTATGGTATGGTATGCATTGGAAATGGCAATGGAAATGGTATGCATTGCCTTGCCATTTCCTTGTATGGTATTCATTGGCAATGGTATGGTATGGCATGGTATGCATTGGCATTGGCAATTGAAATGGAAATGATATGGTATGGTATGATATGGTATACATTGTCATTGGAAATGGAAATGTATACCATACCATACCATACCAATGCATACCATTTCCATTGCCAATACATACCATTGTCAATGCATACAATTTCCATTGCCAATGCATACCATTTTTATTTCCAATGCATACCATACTATTTCCATTTCCATTGGAAATATCAATGTATACCATAACATACCATTGACAATTCATACCATACAATGGCAAGGAAATGCACACCATTGTATGCATTGGTATGGCATGCATTGGCAATGGAAATGGTATGGTATGGTATGGTATGCGTTGAGGAAAATATATGAAATAATCTTACTCAAACATTTTCAGAGCCCGCTTGGCTAAAGCAAGATAGATGGGAATATCACCCTATGTTTATAGCCAAAAAAATTAATATCCTAAATCACAAGTATTTATTACAAGTACTTAGGCTGGTTTTTTATAAATAAAAGTTTGCTAAAAAAAACATTTTTTATATAACTTTCTGAACATATCATATGCTTAAATAAATATAGAGACAGAAGTAAAGACACCAAGTCAATAATCAACACATATGAGACATAAAGCAATCCTTTATTTCATTCCAATTCATCAAATCATCGTTCTTTTTACAAAATTCCCTAAGGAAGTTTTGCACCAAAGTCAAACTTAGACGTCCCCGATGAAACATACAAAAGGACTTTTGATAGAAAACCAAAAAAATTGAACTCGAAAAGCTGGATCATCTTGCCACAGATTGTTGTCCACTAGACTATGCACAATAGCCTTTGTCAGTCATGAAAATTAATTCACAAACAGACAAGTCTACATAGACTATCAAAGATAGATCAACACCTCTGAAAAAATAGTGTCTGAATGATGTAATTCAGCCTTGAATATTGTTGTCTACAATAAGACCCTGCTATCATAAAAAAGAATTAGGCTTCTAATGAATTAAGGAATGGATGAAAATTGAATTGTCTCAACAAAAACTTAAGAACAAACCTTAGTATGCTTCTCCTACTATTCTCCTCTTGTTCCTCCCTTTCCTTTTGTCTTTTAGCAAATTAGAATTGGTTGAATTAGTTGAACTACTTCATTAGTTAAGTTAACTAAAAACTCAACCAACTTTTTAGTTAGGGGGAAAAGTAATAAATCATAATAAGGGTTTTTTAACAAATAATAACTAGTAGGTGGGACCCCTTGTGACTCCCTTTATCTTTTAACAATCATAACACATCTAGTTAATTAAACAAAACATCCCTATTTGTGACTCCCATCATCACATTGATATTTGAAAATTTCTCCAATGATATTTGAAATTATTTTCAAAATATATTACTCATATATCCAAAAAATAACATGATGTCCAAAATTTCTGAAGTCAACTGTCATCAATAATAAATAAAATAAAACTTAAAATCCATATTTTCCACTATGATATGCAATATTTCCCTTGTTGTTGTTGTCACCTTTCGATCTCTCTGAATTTGCCTTTGGTTGTGCTGAGCCTTTAGGCCTAATCTTGCTGATCACATGAGAACAATCGTCCCTCAAATGCATCTGAGAGGAAATAGATTTATCAGAGCCATTGGAGGGTGAGGAAGGGGAAATAATGGATTTTCCTTTGTCAGTGGCATGGTGGGCCTTGGTTTTCAACATTTCGCTAGCATGGGAAGACTGAACTGGTGAGTGGACAGGGGCAACTTGGACAATCTGATTGATAGGTGAGGGAGAAGATAGAGACAAATTGGGCTAGCCATGATGTTGGGAGACTGACGGGTGGACAATCTCTTGCCATCCGTTGTTATCTTGAACCTCGGGTTGCAATGAGACATGAGGGGGCACGAGAATACCATGGGCTTGTGGAGATTGGAAGGGAGGCCTTTCAGGCCTAGGTTGGACCACTCCTTGCCCAATCCAATTGAAAAACCCAGCCTAAAATAGCTGGCCTAACTCATGTGAGTCAACATCAAAGTGAATGCAGAATCTTAGCCTCTTAGAGCCCCTGTTCCAATTACCTCTTCCTCAGTTACCTCTTCCATGGCTACCTCAGCTGAAAAAGCTCATTCATGTATGCATGATTGATTAGCAAATAGTTTCTTTAACAACCATACATGACAGCTCTTTTAAAATATTAAATAATTTTTGGCTCAACAACATATCAGACTCATGCAATCCAATCCATACAAATTGTTTAACTGTTGTCAATTAGCAGGGAGCGAACAAAGGTTTTTGGATATGCGAGGGGTTTGTATTGAGCGAAAAATGTTAAAATGAAGGGGAAAAGGACATGGTTACTGATCAAAGACAACAACAATCAACTGAAATGTAAACCAAAGAACACATCATTGTAATCCATCCCTGTGATTTTAAACTGTCACAATACATATCTCTTCTTAACTCTAATTAAATTTTAGGAATAGGGAGTGAGTAATGAATATGGGAAGGCGAGGGGATTGTAATTAGTGAAAAGTGAAATAATGATAGGGTAAAAGAGTGGATATTATTCATAAGATTAATTAAGTAATCCATAAAATCATTACGTATTCAATGCAATGAACCAACACTAACAAATTAATGTGATCAATTAACAATTACTGTGTGTATAATTTAACCATTTCTGTGTGTTAAACTTGCTCATTATCAATTTTAAATCCTTAACACTTTCAATTACACAGTGCCATCATACTCAAAATAATATGCTCTCCAAACAACCTATATAAATAATCTTGTTTCCTTTCATTTCTTCCATGTAATATTAACAAAATTCCAATGAACACACAGTTATTTTTGTTGACTCTGTTCAACATCCAAACCATCAACCATTGTCTACAAATAAATTCTTCAAATCAAACACAAACACAAGCTCTTTTAAAAAGCGTGCCTGATTCCATTCCTTTAATCAATTTAACATTTAAATTGTAATGAAATCATACTATTATAAAACCCGTGCCCATCTCTACATAGTATAGGATAGTTCCTCTAGATTTATTCCATATTCCTTTTATCTTTTTTCATGACTAACATATGTTTTGTGCAGGTGTAATATGTAATAGATCATGGCACAATTAGCATGGAAATAATAGTTCACATAAGCCCTCATGACATGGAATTGAGAATTTAGAGTAATGAAACCCACACATAGCATGAATTATCCATCATCCATTTGTTGCGAATAGAACCAACATTTGAACATCAATCGTGCTCAAACCTGTAAGCAGTGTCGAACAACAGCATAAACATCGAATAAGAACTAGATCTGATCCTCCAATCTACATGGGGGTCCCACCTACTAGTATTATATATATATGGTTATCTTATAATAATAGGCTTTAGCAATACTTTGCAGGCGAAATCCTCGTTGCGATTTTTATCGTCAACAAACTGGCGACTCCATAGGGAAATTGGTTTTCAACAGATTTAGAACTTAGAACTCATGGTTTCACAGACCAAGAACAATAGGTCAAGAATATATAACCAGGAAGATTATGCAACAGGGGGAAGTGAGCGGATTTAATGGAAAAATTACCGGGATTTGGGAATAACTCATGAAAATGTAAAGTATGAGGGGATTTACCACTGTGTGCATAATCGTTCAACCAGAATCTTCTCTTTACTTCAAGGAGAAAAATTATGTACTTATTCTCTTAAATTCTCAAATGGATGAAGAAAAGGAAAGCAAAAGCAGGAGATAACCAAATTTTTTAAAGACAACAGTGAAAGCAGATAGCAAATTCAAGTGCTTTCAAGGGAACATCGTAACAACTATATAAGCTTGATTGTTATTGGATAACAATATCTTGCAGGAGTGTCACTGTGGTAGAACTAATCCAACATCTTATTCTTGACCAAAATCAATTAAAATATGAAAAATAAATAAAAATCATAACATAGTTAAAATTGCGGAATTTAAAACAGCAGAGATAAAATGACAAAAATGTAAAAGCAGTAAGAAATGGTTAAAATCAGAAAGAAGAAATCAAACAATTGTAAAGCCGAAACTAAAAACAACGATAGAAAAGAAAGAAGAGCTAGACTACTAATATGCACAAAATCCAAACAACGTTAGAACTTTTCAAGTTGGTTCCACGTAATGTTTCAAGTGAGAACTGTTAATGTTGTAGGAAAAAAATCACTCCTGTAAATATTTTAGAATGTAAGAATTAATACCCAGGACAAAAGAGATCTTGAAAGGACCTGGCCATAACACTTGAAACTCCGAGGTAATAATCATCCCTTTAACACATACAATGAGATCGTCAAGATAAATATGAATACTAATCAATTTGTCAGGAGGTATTTGCATATGTCCTTTAAAAGTGGTACTTGCATCAGGTATGCTAGAAAGCATACATTCATAAGTCACGGTACCCCAATTAGTGATAAGAGTGGTCTTGTGAGCATCTTCCCATTTTCCCTTGATTTGTTTGTAACCAAAACAACTGTCAAGTAAGGGCCTCATCTGTGACCTTACAACTTGCTGCAGAATCATTTCCATATTAGGGGGAGGGAAGGGATATTTCATAATAGCCTGATTGAATGTGCGAAAATTAATGCAGAATCTAATATGATCAGTGAACTTCGAAACATGTACAAATTTGGAAACCCATTCAGGGTACTTGACCGGAAAGATGATTCGAGCCTTCAATAAATTTTCCAGCTCCCTTTGAATAGTTGATTTCAATGCAGGGTTAATAGGCCTTTGTTTTTGCCTAACTGTTTTCATGTATTCCTTGATGGGGATAGCATGTTGTAGAAGACCAGGATCAAAACCACGAAGATATTCATAAGACCAAGCAAAAACATCTTGAAATCCACCAAGTAGCTTGGAAAACTTCGTTTTTTCTTCATCAGAACATTGGGCACTTATTTTAACATTCTTTGGAGACTCGGTTATCTCAATGTTCAAGGATATGGTTTCACTCGCCTTCCTTTTTGACTCCTCTTCTTTCTATTTCTCTTTATTGCCTACATCTCTTAATGAAAACAAACCTTCTAGGGGAGTCAAGCCTTTAGGAATCTTGTCATCTTCTATGGATATAATTTCCTTGGGCTTAAAAGGTTCATTTAGAATGAAAGCACAAATTCTCTCATCATTAGAGAAGACCTGCCAAGATTTTTTATTGTCAGGGATATGTGGACGATATAGAGATTGAAAAGCACAATCAGGTCTATGTCGCATAATTTTTCGAGTGGGAGAGGCTGCAAAAACAGCTAACTGATTAACCATTGAGTTCAATTCCCTCTTAACATGAGTGATGTTGAAAGATAATAGGTTCTAGATAAGTGCCCAAATAGTTTGGGTGTATCATTTCATCAACTTGTTGCTAGGGGAGTAAATCTTATGTACAAGGTTCACAACAAGCTTAGAGTCCCCAAAAATTGAAAGGTGGCCACAACCAATATTATAGGCGTATTCAATGCCTAATGATAAAGATTCAAATTCGGTGACATTGTTCGTGCAAGAAAACTCCAAGCTATAAGAAAAGTTATGGATTTTTCCTACAGGAGAAATCAAGATAATGGCAGCTCCATTTCCTTCATTTGAGCATGAACCATCAAAGTGCATGTGCCACATACCATCATCTAAATCAATTTTTTCCAAGGGAATGTTATCCTCCTTAGCAAGGATGGAATACACTCCTATGTCCTCTTCGCTATAATTTACATTAGGTTGTGGGACACTCTCTATGTAAGGTGAAATACTTCCCTCTCTAACGAATATAATGTTTTTACCATTCCGAGGAACGAATAAATGTGTCCCATCGAGTGAGAGGTATCCACCCATTAAATCTTGCCAATCTCTTCCCAATATGATTGAGTAATTGCTTACTGGCATATCAATTACCTGAATACTAAGGGTTGTCCTTATTTCAAGGTGTTCACACAAAAGTAAGGTCACATCTTTAATATCACATATGGTCGTTTGTTGTAGACTATTATAGGAGATCATGCTTCTGGTGTTTTCATTTGTACAAGACAAGCCTATCTCTTCCATAATAATCTTCGAAATCACACTTGGGTCCGAACCACCATCAATGAGGCAATAATGGGCGATCTTATCCATAATATTTACAGAAATATAAAAAGGGGGATTTTTTACAGGGTATCTAAATTTATGTACACCTACCTTATTTACAAACGAATCCTCTTCAAAGAGGTTGGCTACAACAGAAGCCTTTCCTTCCACGAATTGTTTTAGATACCTCTGTTGTTTAGGGACGAAAACCATGTCCAAAAGGGTGGCATTTGCTTTGATGTTGGCCAACTGATTCAGAATATTATATTTGGGAGACGAGAGAGGGGAAGTTGTTCCTTGACTGTCAGGAACCTTAGGAACATGAACCGTAGAAGTTGGTGATGATGATATTGGGATAGAACAATTGCGGGGAGGATCATATTTTCCTTTGGGAGCATAGGATTTGTTCCTAGTATTGATGATCATGACATCCTCTGGCTCTGCAAAATCTAGGACATCGATGGTATTTTCTGGTCTTTTACCAAAGATCTTATCTCTGACACTCTTCCTTACCTCACATGTGGCTTCTTCGTGGTGTTCCTCGCAAAAGTTACACCAAATTCAGGGAAAGATAGATTTAGGCTGAAAAGTATTTTCAATTGGATTCCTAAAGGGGGGTGCAGAACAGGATGAAGCTCCAGGGGTGAGAGGGGAGACAATTCCCTTTCGCTCATACATTATCATATGATTATTCATATTTTTTACTAGTTGTAAGAGGGCAGACATGTCTATCTGTTTAACTGATTCTCCCTGGGGAATACCTGTTCTTTCAAGCTATTCTTCATACTCTAAACAACTATGCAGATCAGTACCACTATTATCAATGGATTTTTCCTCAAGCCTATGACGATAGGGGGAAGGTAATGAATTGTAATAATGCATGAAAGAGGCTTGGTTATGAGGTCGAATGAGTTTAGGGATTTTATTGTATAACTTAGTGAAATGTAAGTTGAAGGACTTGATAGTCTCACCATCCTTATAGACGATGTTATTGTACTCCCGTAACTGTTCAGTTGGGCTTTTAGATTTCCCATAGGTGGATTTGAACCAATAAACTAACTCCTCCCAAGTAAAAAGAATCTTAGGAGGAAGTTCAAAGAAATCAACCACAACCTTTCCTTCCAAGGAATTGACGAATAAGTGCATGCAAGTATCGATGTCATTGGCCCCTATGTTGTGACAAGCATTAGAGAATGCCACCAGGTGTTCATTTGTAGTGACAATGTTATTTCCCGAAAACCTAGGGAGATGTTCTTTGAATTTAGGAAGTGGACGAGTAGCATGTGCTAGGTTAAGAGGAGAGGACACATGCTGCAGTGTGGTTGTGGCGTCTTCTTCAAACTGAAAAATTCCATACTTTTTAATGACTTTCGTGGGATTTGTGGTATATTAGACATGGATATGTTGGCTATATAAGCTACCAATCATAGACGAAGATGAAGACTAAGAGGCGGAGGCACTTCTAGTGCCACCAGAGCCACTACTAGATGCCATCTTGTGGATGATAGGTGAGGGATAAAAAGATGAACTAGATGAATCAGACAAAATTCTCCTTAGACCACTTTGTTGGGTTGACAACACAACGTTCTTTCTTCCTATTTCAACAATATGATTAATTTCAGGTGATAAGCCTCTTCTTATTCTAGAAACATGAGAGTCTAAGGACATGAAAGTAAGGCCAAAAATGAAGGATCAAGAAGGTTATTGTTGATTTCTAGGTTATCTACGTCTAGCTTCCCAATGTTCTTGGGCACTAATATCTCGTTCAATTGCTTCCCATGAATGATTAAGCTCAACACGAGTATTGGCAGTGTCTAAAATGGTGTTGAATAGATTCAAAGCAATGTTGGTATGATCTTGAAGAACGACTCAATATTGGGATTCCTTGCAATAGGCACAACCATTAAGAAATAAAAAAAGTCAAAGAATCAATATCAGAAAAATAGATGTATTCGATGCTAATCAAGCATAAAAATTAACTAGAGAGATATTGAAGATCTCCCCAGTATGGTCACCAAATAAATGTTGAGGAAACGATATGAAATAATCTTACTCAAACATTTTTATATCCTACTTGGATAAAGCAAGATATATGGTAATATCACCCTATGTTTATATCCAACAAAATTAATATCCTAACTCACAAGTATTGATTACAAGTGCTCATGATGGTTTTTTATAAATAAAAGCTTGCTGAAAAAATCATTTTTTTATATAATTTTCTGAACATATTAGATGATGAAATAAATATAGAGATAGAAGTAAAGACACCAAGTCAATAATCAACAAATATGAGACATAAATCAATTCTTTATTTCATTCCAATTCATCAAAGAATCGTTCCTTTTACAAAATTCCCTAAGGAATTTTTGGACCAAAGTCAAACTTAGATGTCCTTGATGAAACATACAAATGGACTTATGAGAGGAAACCAAAAAAACTGAACTTGAAAAGTTGGATCAACTTTCCACGGATTGTTTCCCACTAGACTCTACACAATATCCTTTGTCAGTCATGAAAACTAATTCACAAACAGACAAGTCCACACAGACTGTCAAAGATAGATCAACACCTCTGAAAAACAAGTGTCTCAATGATGTAATTCAGCCCTGAATCTTGTTGTCTACAATAAGACCCTGCTATCATAAAAAAGAATTAGGCTTCTAATGAATTAAGGAATGAATGAAAAATGAACTATCTCAACAAAAACTCAAGTGCAAACCTTAGAATGCTTCTCCTTCTATTCTCCTCTTGTTCCTCCCTTTCCTTTTGTCTTTTAGCAAATTAGAATTGGTTGAAGTACTTCATTAGTTAAGTTAACTAAAAACTCAACCAACTTTTTAGTTAGGGGGGAAAGTAATAAATCACAATAAGGGTTTTTAAATAAATAATAATTAATAGGTGGGACCCCTTATGACTCCCTTTGGCTTTTAACAATCATAACACATCTAGTTAATCAAACAAAACATCCCTCCTTGTGACTTCCATCATCACATTCATATTTGACAATTTATCCAATGATATTTGAAATTATTTTCAAAATATATTACTCATATATCCAAAAAATAGCATGTTGTCCAAAATTTCTAAAGTCAACTGTCATCAACAATAAATAAAATAAAACTTAAAATCCATATTTTCCACTCCGAGATGCAATATTTCCCTTGTTGATGCTATCGCCTTTTGATCTCTCTGAATTTGCCTTTGACTATGTTGAGCCTTTAGGCCTAATCTCGTTGATCACATGAGAACAATCGTCCCTCAAATGCATCTGGGAGGACACGGATTTATCAGAGCCATTGGAGGGTGAGGAAGGGGAAGCAATGGATTTTCCTTTGTCAGGGGCATGGTGGGCCTTGATTTTCAACCTTTTTCTAGCATGGGAAGACTGAACTGGTGAGTGGACAAGGGAATCTTGGACAATCTGATTGATAAGCGGGGGAGAAGGTAGAGACAAATTGGGCCATCCACGATGTTGGGAGATTACTGGGTGGACAATCTCTTGCCATCCGTCATTTTTGGGAACCTTGGGTTGCAATGAGACATGAGGGGGCATGAGAATATCATGGGCTTGTGGAGCTTTGAAGGGAGGCTTTTTTGGCCTAGGTTGGACCACTCCTTGCCCAATACAATTGAAAAACCCAGCCTGAAATCGCTGGCCTAACTCTTGCGAGTCAACATCAAAGTGAATGGAGAATCTTAGCCTCTTATAGCCCCTATTCCAATTACCTCTTCCTCGGTTACCTCTGCCATGGCTACCTTGGCTAAACAAGGTCATTCCTGTATGCATGATTGATTAGAAAATAGATTCTTTAACAACCATACATGACAACTATTTTAAAATATGAAATAAATTTTGGCTCAACAACATATCAAACTCATGCAATCCAATCCATACAAATTGTTTATCTGTTTTCAATGAGCAGGGAGTGAACAAAGGTTCTAGGATATGCGAGAGGTTTGTATTGAGCGTAAAATGTTAAAATGAAGGGAAAAAAGACATGGTTACTTCTCACAGACAACAACAATCAATTGAAATGTAAACCAAAGAACACATCATTGTAATCCATCCATGTGATATTAAACTGTCACAATATAGAGCTCCTCTTAACTGTAATTAAATTTTAGGAACAGGGAGTGAGTAATGAATATGGGAAGGCGAGGGGATTGTAATTAGCGAAAAGTGAAATAATGATAGGGGAAAAGAGGAGATACTGTTCATAATATTAATTAAGTAATCCATACAACCATTCTGTATTCAATGCAATGAACCAACGCTAACCAATTACTGTGATCAATTAACAATTATTGTGTGTATAGTTTAACCATTTATGTGTGTTAAAATTGCTCATTGTTCACTTTTAAATCCTTAACACTTTCAATTACATAGTGCCATCATACTCAAAATAATATGCTCTCCAAACAAACTATATAAAGAATCATAATTCCTTTCATTTATTCCATTTAATATTAAAACAAAATTCCAATAAACACACATTCATTTGCATTGACTCTGTTCAGCATCCAAACCATTAACCACTTTCTACAAATAAATTTAACATTTAAATTGTAATGAAACCATTATGTTATAAAACCCGTGCCCATCTCTGATACAATGCATGATATCCATAAAACATATACAGTAGATAGCCAAGTGACAAATATCACGGTTTTAAATTGCAATAATCCCGATTGGAAATTAAAACACATAGTAACAACAACCATCATTTCAACCTATATCATGATGTAGGAAACACACAACCCAACGCATAAAGCAAAGAGGCATACTCCTGATCAACCATAAAATAATGTTGAGTTAACAATCCAACTCTTACAACACAAAAGGTAGCGACAGTATGCCCATTTCATTTCTCGAAACCATCAATTATCCATGCTGAGCTATGGACTCAACTGTTATAATAAACAATGCAGTGACTAGATGTCGATAATCAAAACCAATGTTAACACTGTTAACATAGACGAGCCAACAATCAACCATTGTCGACGATACTCCACCCACTCATAATAATCAACAATATACCGAACAGGATATAACTGGATCCATTTATTAAAAAACGGGATTTGAATAATCAAAATGGTCTTTAAGTAATTAAGGGTTCGCTTTGTGGACCAACACATGGAGACTGGAGTCGACCACCAACAGGAGGTGAGAAACTTTCGAGACAATACGATGGACATACAGACCATATCACCAATAGCTTCGCAGACAGGGTGACAGTTCACGAGATAGGATAGACTATCAACAGAGGAGCAAAGGCTTCTTATAATAACAATGAGAACACGCAGGTCATAACCCTCGTGGTTTTCCCAAGCAACCCACGTAATGCTGATATAAAAACAGAGCCACGAAATAAAAACCAACCTTAAAGCAAGCATCTTGGAATAATAGTTGCCCAAACCAATTTTGTAGAAACCATAATCGTACATGAACCCACGACCAAGTGAAAATGATGGCAGTGACCCAGGGTGGTTCAAAATCAAATGCAGCAACCAAATACGACTGGGTATGTTTACAAGAACTGTGTGGAGACGACCAACAAGTCTGGACCGAATGAAACCCTCCAAGCAAAACCCATAAGACAACAGAGAGCCTTCATGGCTTTGACCACACAGAATCATCAATGAAATCATGACTTCAACTATCCAATCCTTTCATTTACAGTGAATACAAACAACCAACCATTCTAGAGAAATATCACAAGTTTACATAGTTGCTAGTCTCAAGAAAAGCACAGACCCATACATCATTGAGCCAATATCTATTTCATAATCAGAGCGGGTTCATGGATGGAGAAAAAGACATACCTATAACTAAAAATCCTTAAAAACGTGAGCTTGGTCGAGCATTTCTTCCCTTGCCTGAAAATTAGAGCTTAATTACAACGAAACATAATTAAACAATAGCCAAGCTAGGGTGACAGCCAATGGGAGAGGTATGGAGTGACGTGTAGTAAATACACGTCTCTTCCATCCTTTACTCATTCAATCACTTAGTACACGCTATCCAACCCTCCATTAATCCTTTCAATTAATCTATGCATCGAAACTCACATCCATTACTTTCCAAATGCACCACCCCATATCACATTTAACCATTGCCAACCATAACGTAACACATATCAAATTTTCTTTCATATAACTCCATAAATCGTATAGCCACTAACTTCGTTAGCTAGGACTAACAATAATCCCTTTAACTTCATTTGTATATAATGTAGCAAAACATAGTATAGGATGGTTCCTCTAGATTTATTCCATATTCCTTTTATCTTTTTTCATGACTAACATATTTTTTGTGTAGGTGTAATATGTAATAGATCATGGCACAATTAGCATGGAAATAACAGTTCACATAAGCCCTCATGACATGGAATTGAGAATTTAGAGTAACTAAACCCACACATAGTATGAATTATCCATCATCCATTTGTTGCGAATAGAACCAACATTTGAACATCAATCATGCTCAAACCTGTAATTAGTGTCGAACAATAGCATAAACATCAAATAAGAACTAGATCTGATCCTCCAATCTACAAGGCGGTCCCACCTACTAGTATTATATATATATCATTAGCTTATAATAATAGGCTTTATCAATACTTTGCGGGAGAAATCCTCGTTGCGATTTTTATCGTCAACAATATGCATTGGAATTTCCAATGGAAATGCATACCATACCATACCATACCATACCATTTCCATTGTCATTGCCAATGTCAATGTCAATGCATACCATTAGCATGCAATGCATACCATAGTAATGCAATGCATGCAATGTGTACCATACCAATGCATATCATTTCCATTTCCAATACATACCATTGCCAATGCATACCATTTCCATTCCCAATGCATACCATTTCTATTGCCAATACATAGCATATCATTGCCATTGCCATCACCAATGTCAATGCATACCATACCATACCATTGTCAATGCATACCATACAATGGAAAGGAAATGCATATCATTGTATACATTAGCAATGTAATGGTATGGTATGTTATGGTATGGTATGGTATGCATTGGCATTGGCAATGGTATGCATTGTATTTCCATTTCCTTGTATGGTATGCATTGGAAATGGTATGGTATGCATTGGCAATGGAAATGGAAATGGTATGGTATGGTATGGTATGGTATTCATTGGCATTGGCAATGGAAATGGAAATGGTATGGTATGGTATGGTATTAATTGGAAATGGAAATGGAAATGCATACCATACCATATCATACCATTGTCATTGCCATTACCAACGCCAATTCATACCATTTCCATGCAATGCATACCATACCAGTGCGTACCATACCAATGCAATGCATACCATACTAGTGCATACCATACCAGTGCGTACCATACCAATGCAATGCATACCATACTAGTGCATACCATACCATACAATTTCCAATGCATACCATTGTATGCATCATATGGTATGCATTGGTAAAGTGTGCATTGGCATTAGAAATGTAAATGGAAATGGTATGGTATGGTATGCATTGGCATTGCCAATGGCAATGCATACAATACCATACCATTTCCATTTCCATTGTCAATGCCAATGCATACCATTTCCATGCAATGGATACCATACCAATGCAATGCATATCATACCAATGGATACCATTTCCATTGCCAATACATACCATTTCCAACGCATACCATTTCCATTGCCAATGCATACCATTGTTATTCCCAATACATACTATACCATTGTCATTTCCATTTCCAATGTGGATGCATACCATACCATACCATACCATTTCCAATGCATACCATACAATGGAAAGGAAATGCATACCATTGTATGTATTGTATGGTATGCATTGGAAATTGTATGGTATGGTATGCATTGGAAATGGTATTCATTGCCTTTCCATTTCCTTGTATGATATATTGCATTGGAAATGGTATGGTATGGTATGCATTGGAATTGGAAATGGAAATGGTATGCTATGCTATGGTATGGTAATGTATGCATTGGAATTGGCAATGGAAATGCATACCATACCATACCATACCATACCATACCATTGCCATTTCCAATGTCAATGCATACCATACCAATGCATACGATTTCCATGCAATGCATATCATACCATTGCAATGCACACCATACCATACCATTGCCAATGCATATTGTTGTATGCATTGATATGGTATGCATTTCCATTGCCAATGGAAATGCATACCATACCACACCATTTCCATTTCCATTGCCAATGCCAATGCATACCATACCAATGCATACCATTTCCATGCAATGCATACCATACCAATGCATACCATTTCCATTGCCAATGCATACCATACGAATGCATACCATTTCCACTATCATTTCCAATGCATACCATACCATACCATTATATAGCATACCATTTCCAATACATAGCATACCATTTCTATTTCCATTGTCAATGCTAATGCATACCATACCATACCATACCATTTTCAATGCATACCATACAATGGCAAGGCAATGCATACCATTGGTAATGTATATCATACCATACCATACCATGCCATTTCTAATGCATACCATTTCCATTGGCATTTCCAATGCATACCATACAATGGAAAGGAAATGCATTGCATTGCCAATGCATAGCATTGCCATTTCCAATGCATACCATACCATACCATACCATTTCCAATGCATACCATACAAGGAAATGGCAAGGAAATGCATACCATTTCAATTGCCAATGCATGCCACTGCCATTGCCAATGCATACCATACCATACCATATCATTTTCAATGCATACCATACCATACCATTGCTTTATGTCTTGAAAAATCTAGGGTTGTTATGTGTCATCTTGCATTTCATCAAGCATTTGTTATCTAAACCCTAGTTTATGCTTGCATTTTCATCCCCCTTTCATTTAATGAGTACTTGTGTTAAGGTTTGTTATATTTATCCTGTTGTAACTTAGTTTTAATATCATTTATTGGCTTGGCAAGGCATGCCAATGTTTTGACATGGCATTGGAAAGGTATATTTATTGTTATATAGGTTAAAATGAGAAACTACATGACAAGGCATGGGAAGCTACATGAAAATGGCATGGCTTGGAAAGGCATGGAAATGACATGGCAATGGAATGGCATACCATGGCATGTTTTTTCAAGGCATAGCATTGGCATAGCAATTCTTTGATATGGCAAGGCATGGAAATGACATGGCATGGCATGGCTTGGAAAGGAATGGCAATGGCATGGCATGGAAAGGTTTGACAATGACGTAGAGATGTCAATGGCATGGCATGGAATGACTTGGCAAGGAATGACAATGGCATGGCATGGAAATGGCATGGCATCAACAGGTTTATGGGATTGGGTTTGGGAGGGTCCTTTGTCTCCTTGTGTGCTCTAACCCAAAAGTTGGGTAGGAATGTGCAATAAAATCTCATAGATGGTGAAGGGAAAAGAATAATGGTTTCAAGTCTCCATGGAGGAATTTTTGTTGCATAACATTACTTTCTATAGTGTGTCATGAAATGTAACCTCAAAACCTTTATTTGTAGGTAGAAAATGATACCCATTCTAAGATCTAGTTTCCATATGAACTCTCTCGTTCTATTGATCAAAATCAATAAGTTTAGTGGAAATAATGGAAGACTGAATAAATGTTATTAATAATTGATGGGTTTAACAAAATTTACATATACCCACTACACAATCTAAACAAACATGTGCATTAATGAGTCCTTGACTAATCTTTTTGGCATTTATGAAGGGTTACACATAAATTAAATGGTTTTATATATGTCATGCATAGAAAGAGGGGAATAATGTGTGTTCCCTAGAAAATAACATTGAACTGAAATTGTTAAGTAATTTACAATCATGTAGAAGATAAATGAGAAAATTTATTTCTATAATAAATTATTGTAATGTGCCTTTTTTAAGGTCACAATATTTTCAAGTGACCACTATTTGAGTGTGGATTGTAATTGGATTTAAATGAAGATAATTCAAGAGGTAGTTCATATTGTTGGATGTGAGTTAGAATATGGATATCCACAACATTCATGCAAATAATTCAGAAGGAATGATCTATCGATGATGTAGAGATACATGGTTGATTAACAAGTAGTGCTACTTGAGAACCATTAATTGCTTATGGATTTAAGACTTAGCAATATTTTCCACCATAAGCTACTCCTTAATGCGTAATGCAAGTATTTATAATCACTTTAGAAACAAATCAATGGATTAATACACATAAAATTCATACACTTTGGAATTCAAACACTTTGAGATTCATATATTCATCAACATCAAATGTAGAAGCAATAAGAATCATAAAAAACGTGCCATGAAATATATATATATATATATATATATATATATATATATATATATATATATATATATATATATATATATACTCAACATTGTCTAAATTGTACATTTTTTACAAAATGACAACTCGTGCCTAGTATACAAAGAGACAACAAGTTCCCTAGCATAAAAAAATTTATATCGTGGCCTAGCTACAAAATGGCAGTAGTTGGTTAATCATTGACAATTTCCACCCTCACCACCCTCAGGAGCATCCTAGAAATCTATCTTTCTTCTCTTGCTTGAGGATGCACCTTGATAGGTTCTGGGCCCGGGCTTGATTCGATGCTATGGAGATTGCACAAAGAATAAAAAATGTTATAATTTTTTTTCACCAGTGAATTAATAGACATAGAAATTGATACTTTGTAATTTAACCTAAGACAACTCACCTCGTATGAAACTATCAATCATGAGGGTGTTACCCTCCTCCATGACCCCAATCTCTCTGCAATGCCATCCTAGATCATTTACAAAGATCAAGTTAAGAAAATTAAACAAATATGTGTAAAAAAAAATTCATGAAACATAAAAATTTATCATGAATACATTATCTCACCATGAATATCTCAGGCATCAATAGAGATTCACTGGAAGATGGAACACTAGGTTGTAGAACCTGCTTCGAGACAACCTCTAATGTGGTAGTCTCTGTCGATGGGATCGAAAGTGGTGGTGGGGGTGGGTGGTAGACATGTGGGTTGTGATGGACCCTCACAGATTGTACAAGTGATTCCAACACCACAGGCATGGAGAAAGGAAACATAGAAGCAATTCCCATGTGCCTAGGGGATGCAGTACTACTATACCTAGCAAATATATCAACGATCTACATACATATGAATAAAATTGAACTATTAGTACCAAATAGTAAAATTAAAAAACATAAGAACAAATAATTTGAGAATTATATGATATTTAACTTTACACATGATACCTATGACGCTAGTGACTTGTCCATCCCGGATGGACAATCCCCGACACCACCTGGTGCCAAATCTTGTAGAAACAATAGAACATATAAAAAAATTGAGGATGTAATACATTAAAGAAATGACTATGTTGAATCTATCAAATGTGATACATACTTATGTGTACAATTCACCCATTCCATTGAACATGTTTCCTTTACTTTTGCATCAGCGGTGGGGCTAGGCATTGATGCATCCATAGGCATAGAGGGTCTTCTTCTAGGACGCAACAACTACAAAACAACATACAATCAAATATCTATATAAATACACAAAATAAAAAATAAATATATAATGATGAATAACATAGAGAGGGTTAAGATACTAACCTCCTCCATGAAGCTATGTTGTCCACTAGGCTCTATATGACCATAGCATGCCTACCTGCAGCTCGAACATCTGTGAGGTTCATATGGATGGTTGCTATGTCCATGTTCCCTCTCCTCAATGTACTCTCCTATGCATGTTGATGCTCCAACTCCTCTATTAATGTCACTGGAAGGTGCATCCTAGCGAGATAGTGCAACGAAGATACTGTGTTTCACTAGGCTACGATTCAAAGAGGAGATGACTAGCTATACTTGTTGCAAGTTCTCTGCAACAGGAGGATGTTGGGTAGGGGGGTCAGGCCTTCGCCTGGGGGAACGAGAACCTAACTTGAGGTCACTCTTGGCATGCTCTCAGTCATGTGTGGACCCTCAACCCACCCCATGGAAGTCACCAATGTCAAATTAGTTGACATTCGTACCCATAATAAACTCAACCTATAATTTTCTTAGAAAATATAAGAGCATTTTCATGTGATTGAAGGGAGGTTTATCAAAAACTATGTACCACCTATCCATCCAGTTTTGACTAATCTAGGGATGGATGCACTAGTCAATGGGGATGTGTTTCGTAGTCAATGGTAGTTCTTGTCCATTTCTAGGATCCCTAAAAATAGACAATATTTGTTATTTTGAAATGCCCAGTTCTTTGACTTGGTTTCTATCCAAACTAGTGCTATAGTACTCATACATTCGTGCCCTATAATCATAAATAGAGGTTAATTTCCCTTGGGCACTTGCAATGGACTGCATAATGATGTCCAAAGAAGTGGTCAATGAGACTGTGCTAGGCTATGTAATCTCCCTTAATTGTTCCTCAAGAGTTCATAATATAACCAAACTCTCATCAATTTCAGTGTTTACATTGTGTGGTGGTGGTGGGTTGGGGTTTTGACCTTCTTGGTTCTCTTTTGAGGGGTTTAAATTGTTTTGGGGTTCCATTGTATTATATATGTTGCAATTTAAAAGCCATGGCATGTAAATTAGGTTATTTTTTATTTAAAATACAAAATTAGAATTTTTTTTTTAAATTTATATTATTGGGATAAAATTATTAAATTGGAATGACTAAATAGGATTAAAATTAAGAAAATATTAACATACATAAACAAGGTGGCCCCCTCCTCCCTTTCTTCCTCTTCTCTATCTCCACTACCTTTTCCGAATGAGATAATCACAATCACTTAATATATTTTTATTAGTAAGACCGTGTGTGTGGTCTTAGAGTGTGCACGCACGCATTGCCACTAAACCTATGTGGAAATATATGTGGAGGTTCAACCATATCCAAGTACGAGTGCACATTCTTAATCATGCCATTGTCACTTTTTCAACCACCAAATTCTTTCACTCACCTTCACTCACCTACTAGTTCTTAACCGTCGACCCACCCACCTCTGCGTCGCCAACCACCACCCAAAAATTTGCATGTTGCCCAAAAATCCTGCACATTGTGCTTCTTAACTGTTTAATCACTACATGCTTGTTGTGCTAGACCTATAAATTTTAATGCCACCCGGAAATCCTGCACATCGTACTTCTTAATTATGTAATGACTACATACTCGCTCTTCAGATACTATCCAAAAATTCGCATGCCACCAAAAAATTTACATGCCATATTTTTTTTTACGACAACCAATCTTTTAATATAGAACATACACTTGACATAGCGTACCATCAATCAAACTCACAAAACTCTTCTTGGTCCCCCAATTATAAGAGATTATTACACCTTTAGACTTAAATATTATTTTAAATAAATATTTATCTAAATAAGATGGTATTCAATATGTAATCCCATAATTCAATACACCTACGTATTTAAAGAGCAAACTAATCATTACTATTCCATTGTAATCTATTATGAGCACATTATAGTGAATGAAGATCAAATCAATTTTAAACACGCAATAATACTTCAATATAAATTCAAAATTTTAGTAAGGAAAAGAAAGGGATTTTCTTATGTACCATTCAGTGTTTTGGATATAAAGTGTTATATAGTATTTCTATTTTAAATTGAATGGAGACTCAAGTTGTTTTATGTCGATTTAATAAATGATTTCATATTGAAAAGTAATTTTGAATTTTTTTTTAGGTTTAATTTAATTTTTTTTTATTTTTATTTTTTTGGATATTATGTGGAACTATAATTTTAATTAGAATTTAGTTATATAATTTTTGGTGAATTTAAATTTTAGTTATTTAAATTATTTTTTAAATGTATAAATGAATTTATAATTTTTTTTTTTAATATTTTAATTTTATAATCTCAACAATTTAAATTTATAATTTAAATAATTTTCAACCAAATTTCAATTAAAATTTTATATATATATATATATATAATAATAATAATAATAATTTATTTTTAAGGTCATGACCAAGCCAGACAGCAAATTGGTGTATGAGACCTCCTCCGCCCAACGATTTTACTGGTAAAGTCTGTAGAGGTATACATACCCTACCCCCCTCTAGATTTGAACTTGTGACCTCTTAGGAGGAAACACATGTTCTTAACCATTATATATATATATATATATCGGAGAATACGAAGGGAGAATACATCTTTTCTTGGCTCTCCATGGATTTTGGGTCGAGGCATATTAATGTTGAAAAGGTGGTGTCTGGGTTTTAACCCACTTTCTAAGAGATTCAAGAAAAGGTACCTGTGGATGTTGCTGCCTGACTTTCCTATCGAGTTCTGGTCGGCAAAAATCTTCGAAGTCATTGATTAGTCTGTAGGGAAGTTTATCTTCTTCGATAAACAATCGCTCCGCTAGAGTAATAAATGATTAGCCTGGGTTCTAGTGGAATTTGAGCTTGACATAGGGTTGCCAAATGTTATAAATATCCATATCGGGGATACCCACCTTAGGCAACCTATTGACTTCTGGAAGGAACCTTTTTGTTTCCATTCTTGTTGGCAACTTGGACACCTTAAAACAAATTGCCCAGATTTAATGGAGCGCATTGTAGATCCATCACAGCTCGAGGTGACAGAAGACCCAGTGGGAACTTCTGGTTCAGAGGTTTTCGATAAAATATCCTTCCTTAGTAAGATGCAACTCTTCTTTCCATCTTTCTTCAACAAACTCTCATTTGATGAGATTGATTATTTAAAAATTAATGAAAGCTGGGTACTTGAGATCTTCGGTGACTTTTGGGACCTTCTTTTAAAGAAATTTGAAGAGTTTGGTGTGTGGTCTGGTTTAGGTACAAATGATGTGGGTCCTTTAAATAGTCTAGGATTCTCCCATGGAGATACACAACCTATCCCTTCCCTAGGTGGTAATTCTACTGATGATGTCCTCACTAAGTTGGAGGGATTGTGTAAGCCTTTTACTAACGATATTGTCCAACCTTGTTCTAAAGATGTAGGCCTTCCCTCCCCTTTTGTGGATTCAATAGTCCCTTCAGATCCCATAGATGTCGGATGTGTGATCTCTGAATGTCTTGTATATCACACGAGAGGTGAAAGTTGCACTAACGATTCCTTTTTTAACAATCCTTTGAATCTACAGACAAAGACCATTAAGACCTTATCGCCTACACTCCTTTCTATTTCCAACAACTCTAATAACATCTTAACAGCTCCAGACCATTCAAATGTGACCATCAAAAAAAAAAAAATACCGTCCTTGTATTCCTAAAAACCCCCCGGGGCAACTGCAGGTAGTCTGGCACATTTTGGAGAGTTTCCCTCTGGTAATTTGGAACCTGACAGTTCTTTTCAGACTATTCGCCCTGCTTCCTTGAACCCTTTGTCGAGTAGAAGTTCCTGACCGACCCTTAGAACAAGCCAACTGTCCTCTGTTGTTTCCCTATGATTATTTTCTCCCTCAATCTTCGTGGGTTTGGGGGACCCACCAAAATCGTTTCCCTCAAACTTCTCTTGAAACAGGTTAACCCAAATGTCGTCTTCTTACAAGAAACCTTGGTGGATGGTGAGAAGGAAAACATCTTTTTTCTTCAATGTCTTCTATTGTGATACTGTGTTAATATAGACCCAAATGGTCATTTGAGTGGTTTATTGTCTGGGTGGAACCCAACTTATGCTGATATTTTTGCACTTGGCACTAATGAAGGTATATTTCTAGAGGGGAGAATCAAAGACTCTTCTGAAAATCTAAAACTACCTAATTTCTAAGCTCCTTATAAAGACGAAGAAATTTTATGGCAACCCCTTGTGGATTCTGGTTTATTGAGTGAGGAGGGCCTTATAGTTGGAGGTGATTTCAATTTTACCATTTCTGCCCAGGAGGCGTGGAGAAATTTGGCTAGGAGTGATCCTCTCATAGATTACTTCTTGAATATTATCTAAGCTACTAGGTTAGTGGATATACAAGCTAACAAAATGACACCTACATGGAGAAATGGAAGAGTTGGTTCTAATGGAGTTGCGAAAAGATTGGATCATTTTATTATTGATGAATCCTTTCTCGGCAGCCATTGTAAAATGAGATCATGGACCATAAACTCCACTATCTCGAATCATAACCCGATATGTTTGCAGTGTGAGAAGGATGTTCATAAAGTTGCTCCTCCCTTCAAATTTAATAGCACTTGGATTACTGATACAAGATTTTCTTCCCTAATTAGAACCACATGGAAATGTAAGGAGTATTGGTCTGATGGTTCTTCGATCCACCTTTTGAGTGCAAAATTGAAGAAGTTA
Source organism: Picea engelmannii (assembly GCA_009831015.1). Taxonomy (NCBI): domain Eukaryota; kingdom Viridiplantae; phylum Streptophyta; class Pinopsida; order Pinales; family Pinaceae; genus Picea; species Picea engelmannii. The sequence goes on from ML816564.1 coordinate 140,131, forward strand.
AAGAATGTTGTCGTCCTTTGGCAGCTTAACAAAAAGATGAAAAATCACTCTGAGCTATTATGTATTGAACAAAAAATGGCAGATATTTTTGAGAAATGTCCTTCACAGGTGTTCGCATTAGAAGAATTGAATCTTCTCAGATCCATTAAACAAAAAAAGGATAAGTTACTCGAAGCGGAAGAGTCTACTTGGAGACTTAGAATTCAGGCTATTTGGATTGAGAAGGGTGACAAAAATACAAATTGTTTTCATAAATAAGTTACACAAAGGAGATGTCAAAACACTATATGGGATATTGTAGATGAGGATGGATGCATCAAGTCTTCTGAAAAAGATATAAAAGAGGTTTCTTTTAAACATTTCTAATCACAATAATGTGCAATAGTGGTAGAGGATACTTGTAATCAGATTAGTGTCCTTAAGGATGTGCCTAGGTTTTTCAATGATGATGAAAGTGATGAGATAGGCAAGCCTATCACTTTGGAGGAAGTTAAGGAAACAATTAATAAAATGCCAAAGGAAAAAATATCTGGTCCGGATGGGTGGACACAAGAAATATTCCAGGATTTCTTTGACATCATGGGGGAGAATCTTCATAGGGCGGTTGAGGAATCTAGATATTCAGGTCATATTCCGGGAGTTCTCAATGATACCTTATTTTCCCTAATCCCTAAGGTGAGCAAGCCAGAAACTTTTAATGATTTTAGGCCCATTGCCATACGTAATTTTGTGTATAAAGTAATATCTAAAATCATCGCAAATTGGATGAAGGACAAGTTGGCTACAAGTATCTCATCTGAGCAGTTTGGTTTCCTCAAAGATAGATTGATCTTTGATGCAGTAGGGATTTCCCAAGAGTGTTTACACACTGCAAAGACTAAGAAGGTAAACTCTATTATTCTTATGTTGGACTTAAAGAAGGCATATGACAAAGTAAGTTGGAAATTTCTTCAGATGATATTAATTCAAATTGGATTAAAATGGGAATTTACACAGTGGATCATGCAATGTGTCTCTTCATTCAATATGGTTGTCTTGATAAATGACACACCCACTAATTTTTTTAAGAGCTATCGAGGTCTGCGACAAGGCTTTCCTCTTTCCCCCTTATTATTCCTCTTGGTTGTCGAGTTCTTAAGCAAACTAATGCAGAAGGCAGTGGAGGTAAGGAAGTTTCATGGTATCAAAGTGGCTACTTAGACTTTTATTTTCCACATTTTCTTTATTGACGACATTCTTATTTTAGGCATCGACAATTTCGAGGACTGGATGGAGTTTCAAACAATTTTTTAAAAAATATGTCTTGCCTCTGGTATGGAAGTTAACTGTCAAAAGTCGTGCTTGGTCGATTGGCAGTGGCAAGCAAGTCATTATTGGGTTATATCCATTCATCGGTAGTAATGATTCTTATAGACTCACGGGTCCTCTCATTAAACACCTCAATAAATTGCATATCTTCTCTCTAGCTTAGGCGACATTTCCCTTTGAAGTTGGTCTTAAGAAAGAGTGGATTGAAGCTAATCATCTTGGACTGACAGTTAAGTTGGCCACATAATGGAACAATTCCCTCTTAATGCTGAGGAGTAGTGGTATCACACTCAATGATTCAAGTGACAAGTTAGTATGGTCTTGGAATGGTGCCATGGGTACTATTTCTGCTAATTTAGCATATCAGTCTATTTCCTTTATGAATATTTTGGATGAAAATAAATGGTGGTATAAGGCAATCCGGAAAGTTAGGATACCAGGGAAGATTATTTGTTTTATGTGGTTGTGTCTGAAAGATTGTATTTTAACTGGTGAAGATTATAGGAAAAGAGGAGGGATTGTCCCTTCGGTTTGTAGGCTCTGCCTCATAGATGAAGAGACGACTACACATCTCTTTATGCATTGTGCGAATTCTCAATCCATTTGGAAAGAGGTCCTAAGTTATTTGAAATTCCCGGAAGCTTGGTAATGTTCTTCTTTAGAAGATAATTTGGTTCTTTGGTTCACAAAATACCCAAAGATGCGACATATTCCCTTTCTCGTGATATGTGGATTATGGAAATATAGGAACAAGATTTTATTCAAGAATATGCTCAGACAAGATTCCAGAATAGTCACTAATATCCTTCTTTCTATTTCAGAACTCAATGAGGCTTGTGAAGTGGAAAATATGGAAGTCATGTTCAATCCAATCTATTTTGATGATTCTCCTATAGGCTTCTTTGATGGTTCTTCTGTTGATGGAGTTTGTGGCATTGGTTTTTTTCCTAAAAATTAACCCAGAGAGGATATTTTGCTAGTGGGAAAGGAAACAATATGAAAGCATAAATTATGGGATTATGGGGTCTCCTTCACTTTGCAACAAGTTTATCCATAAACAAGATGATGGTGGTTGGGGATTCAAAGGTGGCTATTGACTGAATAAATGACAAATCAAATTTGAATCCATTATATCTGACACATGAAAAGGAAAAATCAGAAGACTGAAAAACAGTTTTGAAGTGATAAAGTTTATACATGTTCACAGGAAATATAACTCTCAAGCAGATTTATTAATCAAAAAATCATGGATTTTTTTCAAAAAATCTAAATATAAAAGGAGTTATAGTCAATGCAGATAAATATTTTATATTATGAAAACTGAAGCACTTTGAAGACTTAATATTTCATAAAGGAAAACATTTTTGTTATTAATGTAATGTTTCTTCTATATATTTTTAAGCAAGCACTAAATGTTATATTAAAGTATTGAACAAGCACTAAATGTTATATTAGAATGCTGAAAAATGTATCATGTTTAAAGCATATAGACTTTTTTTTTTGACAAACTGTTAAGGGATCCATATGTATATGTAAGCTTCACTTGATTCCTAATTGATAATTGAATATAAGTGGAACACTGTTTTTCTGCCTTAAAAAAGATCAGTAGAGTAGAGTAAAAGCATCGTCAGACTTCCGGTGAAATCCTACTGAATCTGGATCGATTTCCTAAATACAAAGCACATGCTTGGCGGTCTAAACTTTTGAGTTACTATAATTTCTCAAAGATAAAATATATTCATTTAACACAAGTTTTTAGTCAAAATTTGCAATTCAATGTTCAATAAATCCGGTTAAAGAGCATAGGTTGATGTCAATGGAATGGAAATGGTTTAAGTGGGTCACTGAACAGTCTGTTATTAATACGACATATGGCGAATTAATTTCATGACAGCAAACGATCGGTGATTGAGCCTGTAAATTCGGCGTCCACCGCTCAGACTACTTCAGTGATTGAGCCTGTAACGTGGTCCGTCTCGTCTTTCTTCCATTACCCGATCAACCGTTGAGATTTTTTCCACTCACAGAAAACATTGCTTCTAAAAGTGGAAATTATTCAATCAATAAATATGGACGGTTTCTGATCCAATTAATGAATACAGAAAGTTGGGATCATTAACTATTCTCAACGATGATCGAACTGAAACTTAGACAGAACTAGAGTCCATCTAGACAGAGCTGAAATTTAGAGAGAGCTAAAGTCCATTCCACTGTTCTAATTCAGTCCTTTTCAAACTCTCTTCGTCGAAAAAATTAACTTTATGAACTCATTAAGTCACTCCTTTTTCATGATAATTTCCGATTTTGACTTGATATAGACTAGTTTCCATTGAGATCTCAATATTTATTACGCGCATATTGGACCTGCGGTTATAAATATAGAAAGGCAAATTGATTTTGAAACTGAAATACGGAGTCATGAGCTCTGGTTATGAAATCAGGGAAGAAGCGATGAACGGAAGCAGCACTATGAATCATCTCAATGAACAATTTCAAAGACTAGGCAGCACAGCCGGTGCTGTCATCACTTGTAAAGGTAAAACTATAATTTTAAATTGGACAGAGTTCCCATCTTGCTAGTTCTTTTGGGTTGTTTTGCTGCTTAATCTTGTTAAAAGAACGAACATATAATGAATTTGTTGAAATATCAAGCAGCGGCTATTGCATGGGGGCCGAAGCAGCCACTGGTTATTGAAGAAGTTCAAGTAGATCCACCGAATTCTATGGAAGTCCGTATTAAAATCACCCACACCTCCCTCTGCCACTCCGACGTTACTTTCTGGATGCACGAGGTTAGTGTAACTCTTACTCATTAATTCCTTCTTAATTAGAAGTAAACTTTGCGGAACCCTATTTTTCTTAGGATATTTAAATGGAGGGCGGTTCAAGCCCAGTTACAAGAGGGATTGATAATCCTTAAGAATTGGACTGGAATTGAACTCTAGCATATTAAGAATTTTTCTATAGCTTCCTGTTATTTCGAGGCTGAGCCTATCTTATTTTCTACATGGCATGCAGGATGAGAAACTATTTCCACGCATATTCGGCCATGAGGCTGCAGGGTAAGTGATTCTCATTGCACTGTTGTTTTCATCAGAAACAAAGAAAAAGTTCATTAAGAACATGTGACGAATTGCAGAATAGTGGAAAGCGTGGGAGCAGGTGTAACAGATCTAAAGGAAGGAGACCATGTGCTTCCTTTGTTCGCTGGGCAGTGTGAAGATTGTGTTTACTGTAAGTCCAAGAAGACCAATTTATGTGGAAAGTTCAGAGTGGACGCCTTTAGAACTGTGATGCAGAGTGATCGGAAATCCCGTTTCTCTGTTGGTGGAAAACCAGTTTATCATTTCATGAGCTCAACTTTCAGCGAGTACACAGTTGTTGACTATGCCTGTGTTGTCAAAATAAATCCGAACGCTCCTCTCGAAAAAATATGCCTTCTCAGCTGTGGAATAGCTACAGGTGTGTCAACCCATTCATCACCAATTTGCCCCCATTGTTACTAGTATTTGATTTCAGATATCAATTTATCTTTCTTAGTTTTTAATATTGCTCTTAGATGTCAGTGGGAGCTCAGATGTCTGGCAGTTTGGAATAGTTTTAAATATTGCTCCATCTGTAAGATGAAGTATGACATGGAATCCTCATATCTCTGGAAGATGAAGTTTACATAGAGTCCTCATATATTAATCTTAATAAAATTTGTTGGTTCATTCATTTTAACCGTCTATTTATATAAACTTCCAAACGCCATATATAGAAACCTATCAGTGGACGTTGCAAACACAGTGGGACCCTCTGAACCCTATTATCATTTACAAACAAAGTAGTATTTTTGGTTGTTTTTTTTGTAATTTTTTTAGTTTGATTTTTTTAGAAATTTTATGATGAATGGTTGGATGTGTAGATTTGAGTGGTTAAGTTTGTATAATTAGAACGTCTAGGAGTTTTTCAGCACCCTGAATCCATTCATGAATTCAGAAATGCAATTTAAACAATAGAAAATAAGGATTTTGTTCAAATTTACATCACAAGGTAACTTTTTTAGTTTGATTTTGTCAGAAATTAGATGATGAACAGTTGGATGTGTAGATTTGAGTGGCTAAGTTTGTATAATCAAAATGATCAGGAGTTTTTCAGCACCCTGGATTCAGAAATGCAATTTAAACAATAGAAAATAAGGATTTTGTCCAAATTTACCTCACCCGTTTAGAAAATTAGATGATGAATGGTTGGATGTGTAGATTTGAGTGGCTAAGTTTGTATAATGAAAAGAGCAGAGTTTTTTCAGCACTGGATTCAGAAATGCAATTTAAACAATAGAAAACAAGAATTTTGTCCAAATTTACATCAACTGAAAAATAAAAACCTAAAAAAAACTATTAGTGAGCATTGCACACACAAATAGAAATAGGATCCGTTTACCCTTTATGTTGACGATACAGGATATCGGATCTGCAGGTGTTGGTGCTGCATGGAATACAGCTAACGTAGAACATGGATCAACAGTAGCCATCTTCGGTCTTGGCTCAGTCGGCCTTGCTGTCAGTGAATTTTCACCAAATTAGCATCCTGACATACATTTTCTTGTCAAAGTATTTCAGAATGTTTTTCATTATTTACTTACTTGGTTCACCTATATTTTCGAAGGTGGCCGAGGGCGCGAGACTGAGAGGAGCATCCAGAATAATTGGAGTTGACACCAACCCTAACAAATTCCCCAAAGGTAAATGAACAGATCAACTGTGCAACTTATTAAGTAGTTAACACACAGACTCAGTCCATCGTTTTCTTAATTTCTTGAAGCCATGGTCCTGGGAGTGACAGAATGCATCAACCCTAAAGACCACTCCAAGCCCATACACGAGGTATGTTTTCATGTCCTTTTCTATAAAGCACTACATCTGAAATTGTGTGTCCCTGAATTCAATATACTTTTACTTAGTTATATCCTTACAAGATCCTGTAAGTTCCAAGAGGTCAACTTTCTAGCAGGTGATACAAGAAATATCGGATGGAGGCGTAGATTACAGCTTCGAGTGCGTTGGACATGCAGATATAATGTACCAGGCATTCTTATCTGCACACGATGTAAATCTCCATGTTCTTCTTTGCCTTTTTCTCAAGAAATAATTGAAAAAGTTTGAAGCCCCTGCACTGCAACTGATGAGGTACTTTAATGTGTATTAATCTACCACAGGGGTGGGGTTTGGCAGTGCTGGTTGGAATCGATGCAAGCCCGCGAAAGATAAGCCTTCGTCCATTGGAATTGTTCGATGGAAGGAGGATGGACGGATCAATTTTCGGTGGATTCAAGGCGAAAACCCAACTTCCCGACCTGGTTGAAAAATGCATGAACAAGGTGCAAGCACATGCATGATATCTGGTTATTTTCAAATTTGATTTTATTGGTGAAGATCATCAACATTTTCTCTGGGTGTTGCAGGAGATTAGAGTGGAAGAATTTATTACGCACGAGATGCCTTTCTCCGATATAAACAAAGCATTCGATTTATTGTTGGACGGCAGCTCCTTGAGATGTGTGCTGCATCTATGAGCGAAGCACGGTGTCGAATTATTCACCACTAACTTCTCTAGCTGAATAAAAATATCAAAGTGCTGTGTTGATG